>CAUYPK010040958.1:0-23566 GCA_963574355.1 Loris lydekkerianus
AAGAGAAACTTCTCTAAAGAAGACAGATGCACAATCTACAAACACATGAAAAAAAGCTCATCATCCTTAATCATCAGAGAAATGCAAATCAAAACTACTTTGAGATATCACCTAACCCCAGTAAGAGTAGCCCACATAACAACATCCCAAAAGTAGAGATGTTGGTGTGGATGTGGAGGAAAGGGCACACTTCTACACTGCTGGTGATAATGCCCACTAATACGTTCCTTCTGGAAGGATGTTTGGAGAATACTTAGAGACCTAAAAATAGACCTGCCATTCGATCCTATAATTCCTTTACTAAGTATATACCCAGAAGACCAAAAATCACAATATAACAAAGACATCTGTACCAGATTGTTTATTGCAGCCCAATTCATAATTGCTAAGTCAAGGAAGAAGCCCAAGTGCCCATCGACCCACGAATGGATTAACAAATTGTGGTACATGTATAACATGGAATATTATGCAGCCTTAAGGAAAGATGGAGACTTTACCTTTTTCATGTTTACACGGATAGAGCTGGAACATATTCTTCTTAGCAAAGTATCTCAAGAATGGAAGAAAAAGTACCCAATGTACCCAGCCCTATTATGAAGCTAATTTATAGATTTCATATGAAGGCTATAACCCAACTATAGCACAAGAATATGGGGAAAGGGCCAAGGGAGGGGAGGAGGAAGGGTAATTAGTGGGGTCATACCTATGGCGCATCTTAGAATGGGTATAGGTGAAACTTACTAAATGCAGAATATAAATGTCTACATACAATAACTAAGAAAATGCCATGAAAACTATCTTAAACAGTTTGATGAAAATATTTCAGATTGTATATGAAACCAGCACATTGTACCCTTTGATCTCACTAATGTACACAGCTATGATTTAATAAATAAATAAATAAATAAGAAAAAAGAAAAGAAAGAAAAAGAAAATGAGAACATAAAATTTAATTTGTATATTTCAAAAAAAAAAAGAGTCAATGGCATTTCAGTAAAGCATATTAAATAAATTATGATATCAAGCTAGACTAAAACCCTAGAAGAAAATTTAAGTCTCTACAGGGTTTGGAGTCTGTATTTCCTTAATCAGAATGAAATAGAAACATTTGTGCCAAAATCTGTGTATAAATGAAGGTTGGAATGAAATGATAAAGAATCCAGTTGGGCATCTACAAAAGTCTAATTATTTATCTATTACTTTAAAATTTGCTTCGAGCCTTTACCATTGTACATAGTATTTATTTCATGTAAAATGTGGCTAGTTTACAAGTTTATGTTTTCTACTTTATCTTCTTCAATAAACCTATGACATGAATCTGTTGGACAGTGGTAGCAGTGTATCCAAATTATAAGAGTTGTTTTGTTTTGTTTGGATGGATAATGTAATTTCTTTTAAAGACCAAATCTATAAACCTAATGCTGTAAACCTCGCAGGGCAGCACATGGTACTAAAATCCAAGTTTTCTTTCCTTTGGCAATAAGACTTGCTTCTTCTTGATCATGTACTATATTATAC
Source organism: Loris lydekkerianus (assembly GCA_963574355.1). Classification (NCBI taxonomy): domain Eukaryota; kingdom Metazoa; phylum Chordata; class Mammalia; order Primates; family Lorisidae; genus Loris; species Loris lydekkerianus. Next base: position 1,519 of record CAUYPK010040958.1, read on the forward strand.
ATCAGAACAAAGGCTTAAATCTGTCTCCTAAACAGAGTGTAGAAACAAATATTGCAGAGTATTTTAAGTTATTTTGTTTCTGTGAGGCAGTTGGAAATTTCAACTTTCACTTACAGGATAAGTTTAGATTGATAATAACACTCAAGAGGTTATTTTTTTTTTGCTTAAGTACTTTGTCTACAAGTATGGTATGATTTCATAAAGTAGTAGACAATATATTGGTTGTTATGCTCTCATATTTCACACTGCCAGGATCTAACAAGGGCAATTAATATAGAAGACTAACATACTTTACCCCTGGTAAAGATATGGTCTTTATAGTGAAATAATAGAAGAATTATTAACTCACAGTTTTTCAGTTAGGACTAAATCAATTTCTCTCTACTTGCTTCCTTTCTCTTTCTCTTATTAGCAGCTCCCAGTTCCCTTTTCACACACCACTGAGGAGCCTAGCAGACCAAAGGAAATGTTAACTTCTTTCTTTTTACATTCACCAGCTCCTTTGTTCCCATAGCCTCAAGTGATTTCCTGAGTGTCTGGGACAAAGAACGGAATATGAACATCAGGCTGCAGGATCGGAAACACCTGGAAAAATGTCTGTCTTCAACCTTGCCATAGGAAAAAAACAGACACAGCATTCACGTTTACAATACTAGTGAATTCCATGCGATTACCTTTTTGTTCTCCCTTAAATTTAGTTACCCACTGGACCTCAGGGTGGGCATGATTCTTTTCTTTCTTTAGGATGCCACTCTGTTTCTCACTCTTTTTTTCTCTCTTTTCCCTCTCTCCTCCCACTCTCTCCTTCTAAAGTATAAAATAAACTTATATTTTTATATCCCAATCTTGGCCTAGAGAAATTCTTTTCTTGTCCTGCATGCCGCACCTACTGAGCTTTCCACCCTAAAACAACCACACCCCTCTTTTGTTTTGTTTTTGTTTTTTGGGTGCTTTTTTTTGAGACAGAGTCTCTGCCATGGCATCATCATACCTCACAGCAACATCAGACTCTTGGGCTCAAGAGATCCTCTTGCCTCAGCTTCCCAAGTAGCTGGGACTATAGGCGCCTGCCACAATGTATACTTTTTTTATTTATTTTTTTTTTTTTTGAGACAGAGCCTCAAGCTGTCGCCCTGGGTAGAGTCCTGTGACATCACAGCTCACAGCAACCTCCCACTCCCCGGCTCAAGCGATTCTCCTGCCTCTGCCTCCCAAGTAGTGGGACTACAGGTGCCTGCCACAATGCCCAGCTATTTTTTGGTTGCAGCCGTCATTGTTGTTTGGCAGGCCCGGGCTGGATTTGAACCTGCCAGCTCTGGTGCATGTGGCTGGCGCCTTAGCTGCTTGAGCCACAGGTGCCAAGCCCACAATGTAGACTAATTTTTTTTTTTTAAATTTTCTCTATACATATACATGTGTGTATTTGGTTTCCACTTTTTGCCTTCACAAAATTAAAAAAGCTTAAAATTTAATGACAATAACAATGTTTAAGATAAGGACTAGAAACAAAAAGCTCGTAAAGAACGAACGAAGATAGATACCGAAAAGAAAAGAAATTGAGCAATAGTAATAATAATGCAAAAAATGTAACATTCACAATTGTCAGATAAGAGTATGTCTATCATAGAATGCTTTGACTCTGAGAATGTACGCTAATTTTTACATTTTTAATAGAGATGGAGTCTCACTCTTGCTCAGGCTTGTCTCCCGAGTGCTGGGATTACAGGCATGAGCCCTCGTGCCTGGCCCTCTATTGTAGTTTTAATAGCTTTACTAAAATAGCTAACTCTAGTCATTCAACAAAGAAGTAGATAATTCTAAGGTACTAATTAGTAAACAAGCAGGTTCTCTTTGATGAACTAGGCTATTTCTTCCATTTTTTACATCTTAAATGCTCTTTAATAAAACTTGCTATTTACTTAGATTAAAATCTTTTATTCCTGGGGGTGCCTTTGGCTCAGTGGGTTGGGCGCTGGCCCCATACACCAAGGGTGGCAGGTTCAAAAACGGCCCCAGCCAAATTGCAACAACAACAACAACAACAACAACAACAACATAGCTAGATTTTGTGGCAGGCATCTGTAGTCCCAGCTACTTGGGAGGTTGAGGCAAGAGAATCGCTTAAGCCCAGGAGTTGGACTGGAGGTTGCTGCAAGCTGTAACGCCATGGCACTCTACTGAGGGCGATAAAGTGAGAATCTGGGCGGTGCTTGTGGCTCTGTGAGTAGGGCACCAGCCCCATATACTGAGGCTGATGGGTTCAAACCCAGCCCCAGCCAAACTGCAACAACAGCAAAAAAAAAAAAAAAAAAAAAAAAAAAATAGCCAGGCATTGTGGCAGGCTCCTGTAGTCCCAGCTACTAGGGAGGCCGAGGCAAGAGAATCGCCTAAAACCCAAGAGTTGGAGTTTGCTGTGAGCTGTGATGCCATGACACTCTACTGAGGGTGATAAAGTAAAACTCTGTCTCTAAAAAAATAATAATAATAATAATAAAAGTGAGAATATGACTCTATTAAAAAAAAAAAAAAAAACTTTTACTCCAGGAGGCTTCTGAAACTGGTTGAAAACTTTTGATAAATTGGAAAAACTAAATACATAAATGCACCACACTGTTTGACTACTAACATCATCTCCACTGCCATGATCTTAATTCAAGTTACTATTTTCTCTGGACTACTACAGTAGCCTCCAATTTAGTCCTTTCCACTTCTACTCCTCTGCCACTTAATAACTATGTGACCTTGGGCTAGTTATTTGTCATCTCTGTGTCTCTGTTTCTTCATCTTAAAAACAGAGATGATAATACCACCTCCCTTGTAGGGATGTTGTGAGAATTAGAATTACTTAATGTAAATACAGCACCTGAGAGAGTATCTAGCACATAGTAAGTGCTTAAAGAATGACAGCTAGTATCATTGTAATTATCATTAATATACTCTGCTTGGTAATATTATCTAGCACCCAAAAGGTAAATTCTCTCTTAATTTCATCAGAGTCCTGTGAAGCAGGCATTATTATTATCTCCATTTTATTAGGGAGGAAACTATGGCTTGGAAAAATTAAATAACTTGCTCAACTTCTCAGCTGAGAAGTGGCAAAGGAAAAAAACTGAACAGAAGCGTGCCTGCCTCTTAAACTCAGTCTCTAAACCACCATAACTCCTGGCAGTTATCCATCTTTATTAGTGTCTTTTCTCACTCCAAAAACCTCTCCTTGTTTAACTAAGTCCTTGCAAGCTATCTCCATATAATAGTGATTACCGCTTACTAAGTGCTGCCTGGTTAACTTAAATAAAATTGCTAAATTTATTCATTAGCAACTTCCACCTAGCACAGAATATACCTATTTTTTTATAAGGACTTATAGAGAGTGGGTTCTTTTTTAAAGCATAATACAATCAACCCAAGATTATGACAACAATTTATTTATTTATTTTTTTTTGAGACAGGATCTCACTATGTCGCCCTAGGTAGAGTGCCGTAGCATCACAGCTCACAGCAACCTCAAATTCTCAGGTTTAAGCGATTCTCTTGCCTCAGCCTCCCAAGTAGCTGGGACTACGGGCACCCACCACTACTCCCGGCTATTTGTTGTTGTTGTTGTTATTGTTTAGCAGGCCCAGATTGGATTCAAATGCCAGCCTGGGTGTACGCGGCCGGCACCCTAACAACTGAGCTACAGGTGCCAAGCCGCCTGGCTGTTTTTAGAGATTGGGTCTTGTCTTACTCAGGCTGGTCACCAACTCCTGACTTCAAGCAATCCAGCCGCCTTGTTCTTCCAGAGTGCTAGGATTACAGGCGTGAGCCACCGCAATCTTTTTAAAGGTATTTTACTCATTATAAAAATTTACCGGCTCAGCGCCTGTCGCTCTGTGGGTAGGGAGCCAGCCACACACACTGAGGCTGCCGAACCCAGTCCGGGCCAACTAAACAACGATGACAACTGCAACCAAAAAATAGCCGGATGTTGTGGCAGGCACCTGTAGTCCCAGCTACTTGGGAGGCTGAGGCAAGAGACTAGCTTAAGCCCATGGAGGTTGCTGTGAGCTGTGACACTACAGCACCCTACCCAGGGCAACATAGTGAGACTCTCTCAAAAAAAAAAAAAAAAAAAAAGAAAGAAAAGAAAAGAAAATTTACCCACAATCCTCGTTCCAAAAGACAACCAAAGATAATATTTATTTATTTGCTTCTAGAAATTTTTAGTGGCACAAAATTCATTTATTTATTATACTTATAAATATTTTTATGTATTTTATAATAATATAAGCATTTATCTTTATTGTTACATGCTTTTTACAGATATCCTAACCATATGCTGTAAGTTCATAAACAGATATTGCTTGACCTGTCTGTCTGTTATTGAATTTTTAGGATCTTACAAATACTCCCTTATTGTATATAACATTGCTATGTAGATTATTATAAATGAAACATTTGCATTTTTATTATTTTCATATGCTAGTGTATTAGAAGTTCAATTATTCAATCATAGAGTGAAATATTTTTAAGTATCTTAATAAACATTTCCAAGTTGCTTTCCAAAAAGTTTGTACCAATTTACATCATCAATAGCAGCATACACAAAAATGTTTTTGCCAATGCTGAGTATGTTTTTAAATACTTTAACCACATTAAATATGACCAAAAAAAGGAAGAGTGCTAGTTCTTCTGTAAGTCAGCATGGAATAACATGATCTGAATTTACCCTCCTACTGAAACAACCAAAAACTTGGACAAAGTATATGAAGCACTGATTTTTAAGATGCTGAACATCCAGTGACAAAAACAGTGAGTTCTTAGCTATGAGACATAAATAAAGTGACACCTGCAAATGCCTAATCTTACTGCTTCAGAAGAATTTTCAGACCATGATGCAAGGAGGGGAAATCCAGGCAGAACCTTAATACAACCTGATTTGAGGAGAAAGCTGAGATTTTATGGATACCTATGTCCAAAAAATTATAGCTATGCATAGTTATAATGTGCACAATAGTACACTGGAGAGGAGAGAGCTTCATACAGAGAAAACTTCATGTGGAGATGTGCTGAGAGTTTTCCTTGAATATTCTGCAGAATGTGAGAAAACCACCAAAGGCCCAGGAAACAGCCATGGAAAAGGAATAAAGATAACACTGCTCAGAGATCAAACAGGGCAGGAATTGGCACTCAGTCTTATAAGACTGGTAAACCTTTATAATTCACAGAATGGTCTTGACTCAGTAAAGGGAAATTAATTAGCCCTAAACTAAACACTGTTCTGGTTCTGCCTAACAAATTTTAAGAGCTCAAAGGATCCATTTCCAAGTAATGTAACTGTGCTATAGAACACAGTGCAAAAATTTTATAGGAATACAAAAATATCCAGCAGGCAGAAAGATAAAATTCTGGCATCTAGTGAGAAAACTTCCATCATGTAAAGGAACAGAAAAATATGATTTATGATGAAGAGAAATATCCATCTGTTGAAAACAACATAGAAATAGTACAAAGTTAAAATTAGCAAACACACATCAAAATAATCATTATTACGCTATTCTATATGTTTAAACTGATAGTGGGGGACATGGAAGATGGGAGGAAAAGACCGAAATGAACATCTAGACATGAAAACTACAATGACCAAGATAATTAACAAATGAGCTTAACTGTAAATTAGACACTGTAGAAGAAAAGATTAGTGATCAAAAAGATACCAATAGAAACTCTCCAAAATAGGCTGGATGAGGTGGCTCACGCCTATAACCATAGCACTGGGGAGGCAGAGGCAGGTGGATTGCTTGGATCGCTTGAGCTCAGGAGTTCAAAAGCCTGAGTAAGAGACCCCCATCTCTATTAAAAATAGAAAAACTAGCCAGGCACAGTGGCACATGTCTGTAGTCTCAGCTACTTAGGAAACTCAGGCAAGAGGATTGCTCAAGCCCAAGAGTTTGTGGTTGCAGTGAGCTATGATGACACCACAGCACTCGACCCAGGGTGACAGAGTGAGACTATGTCTCAAAGAAAGAAAAAAACTTTCTAAAATAGAGCTCAGGCTCGGCACCTGTAGCTCAAGCAGCTAGGGCGCCAGCCAAATACACCAGAGTTGGCGGGTTCTAATCCAGCCCGGGCCAGCCAAACAACAATGACAACTACAACCAAAAAAGAAAAAAAATAGCCGGGCATTGTGGTTGGCACCTGTAGTCCCAGCTACTTGGGAGGCTGTGGAAAGAGAATCAGTTTAGCCCAAGAGTTTGAGGTTGCTGTGAGCTGTGACACCACGGCACCCTACCCAGCTTGAGACTCTGTCTCAAAAAAAAAAAAAATATATATATATATAAAATAAAATAGAGCTCAGAGATTAAAGATTAAGAACAAAAAATAAACAGAACAATGGTAAACCTTTAACTGCCCTAATATGCGTATAATTGGAGTCTCAAGATAAGGCAAGAGACATGAGTGACAAAAAATTAAAATAATGACAAACACTTTCCCCAATTTGATGAAAATGATAAACTAGTGGATCCGACAGATTCAATAAAGCCCAAACACAAGAAATACAAAGACAACTACATTAAGGCACATCATAATCAAATTGCTCTAAGACAATGACAGAAAATTTTGAAAACAGCTAGAGTAAAAGATACATATGTTCAGAGAAAAATAGTTAAAGAAAACAATAGATCAGAAATGATCCAAATGAGAAGGTAGAGGAGCAACATCATTAAAGTAGGAGGGGAAAAAACCCTTTTAAACTAGAATTCTTTTTTTTTTATTATCGTTGGGGATTCATTGAGGGTACAAGAAAGCAGGTTACACTGATTGTGTTTGTTAGGTCAAGTCCTTATTACAATTGTGTCTTGCCCCCAAGATGTTTGTCACACAGGGAGACCCCACCCTCTCCCTCCTTTCTCTCTCTGCTCTTCCTTTCCCCCACCCCCTCCCTTTAACCTAGAATTCTATGCCTACTAAAACTGAGCTTCTAAAATGAAGGTTTAAAATGTTTTCCTTTTTTTAATTTTGAAATATCGAGGGGGTACAAATGCTTTTGTTACATGGATGAATTGAATAATCCTATAGTCAGAGTTTTTACTGTACACATCACCAGAATAGTATACATTGTACCTGATAGGTCAGTTTTTATCTCTCAGCCCCCTCCCTTCTTTCCCCCTTAATTTCCAATGTCCTTTACACCACTTTATGATCATGTGTACTCATCCTTTCGCCATTAGGTCCTATTTATTAGTGAGAACATCTAGTATTTATTAGTGAGAATATGTAGTATTTGTTATTCCATTTTTTTTTTATTTTGAGACAGAGCCTCAAGCTGTCGCCCTGGGTAGAGTGCAGTGGCATCACAGCTCACAGAAACCTCCAACTCCTGGGGTCAAGCGTCTGCCTCCCAAGTAGCTGGGACTACAGGCGCCCACCACAACACCCGGCTATTTTTTGGTTGCAGCCGTCACTGTTGTTTGCCGGGCCCGGGCTGGATTCGAATCCCCAGTTTAGGTGCATGTGGCTGGAGCCTTAGCCACTTGAGCGACAGGCGTTGAGCCAACATTGAAATTCTAAATCACTTTGGAAAGTATGCACGTTTTAACAATATTGATTCTTCCAATCCACGAACATAGGATGTTTCTCCATTTGTTCATATCCATCTGTGATTTCTTTCATCAGTGCCTTATAGTCCTCTTTGTACAGATCTTTCACTTTCTTGGTTAAGCATATTCCTAGGTATTTTATGTTCTTTGCAGCTATTGTAAATTGTATTGAGTTCTTAATTCAACTGGCAACTTGACTTTTATCAGTATACTACATATAAAAACACTACTGACTTGTGTAGATCAATTTTGTAACTGAAGATTTTGCTGTTATCAATTCTAGAAGTCTTTTGGTGGACTCCTTAGAGTTTTCTGGATACAAGATCCTTAGGGTTTTCTAGAAACAACATCATATCCCTAGCAAACAGAAATAGTTTGACCTCCTCTTTCCCAATTAGAATGCCTTCCCTTTCTTTCTTGTGCCTGATTACTCTAGCTAGGACTTCCATCACTGTATTGAATGAAAGTAGTGAGAGTGGGAACACTTGTTTTGCTCCAGTTCTTAGAGGAAATACCATAAACTTTTGCCCATTCAGTATGATGCTGGCTGTGGGTTTGTTATATATGGCTTTCATAATTTTCAAGCATGTTTCCTCTGTGCCTAGATGGTTAAGGGTTTTTATTATGAAGGTATGCTGGATTTTATAAAGTGCTTTTTCTGCATCTGTTGAGTTGACTATATGGTCTTTCTTCTTCCTTCTGTTTGTGTGGTGAATCACATATATTCACCAGCATATGTTAAAACACCCTTGTACCCCTGGGATGAAACCCATTTGGTTATGGTGAATTACTGTTTTGATGTGCGGTTGAATTTGGTTTACTACTATTTTGTTGAGGATTTTTGGAACTATATTCCTAAGGGATATAGGTCTGTATTTTTCTTTTTCTGTTGTGTCCTTTCCTGACTTTGATTATCAATGTGATACTGGCTTCATAGAATGAGTTAGGGAGGATTTTGTGCTTCTCTATGCTACAAAATAACAGTAAAATAGGTTCAGTTAATATTTGTAGGTACTACATGTGGTAGAATCTGGCTGTGAATCTGCCTAGTCCAGGGCTTTTTTTTTTTTTTTTTTTTAAATCATAGCTGAGGCTCGGCACTTGTGACTCAAGAAGCTAAGGCGCCAGCCACATACACCTGAATTGGAGGGTTCGAATCCAGCCCAGACCCACCAAACAACAATGATGTCTGCAACAACAACAACAACAACAACAAAAATAGCTGGGCATTGTGGCGGACACCTGTAGTCCCAGCTACTTGGGAGGCAGAGGCAGGAGACTCGCTTGAGCCCAGGAGTTGAAGATTGCTGTGAGCTGTGATGCCACAGCACTCTATCCAGGGTGAAAGCTTGAAGCTCTGTCTCAAAAAAAAAAAAAAAAAAAAAAAATCTGCAGTTATTCTAACATTCTTCCCCTTGTAGGTTATGGTTTTCTTACGTCTGGCTGCTTTCAGAATTTTCTCCTTCATATTAACTTTAGTGAAAGAGTGACTTAATCCCACCTTCCTAAATAATGCTCTTCTGTTAGGAAAAAAAAAATCATAGCTGAGTACATTAAGGCAATCATGGGGTTCAATGTGCTGGTTTTATATACCATTTGAAATATTTTCATCAAACTGGTTAATATAGCCTTCACCGCATTTTCTTAGTTATTGTGTTAAGACATTTATACTCTACACTTAGTATGTTTAACATGTACCCTTGTAAAATGCTGGTTAGCAGATGCTTTTATTACTGTTTCTTTTCTTTTTTGCCAAAGTCTTACTATGTTACCCTCAGTAGAGTGCCATGGTGTCACAGTTCACAGCAACCTCAAATTCTTGGGCTTGAGCAATTCTCTTGCCTAAGCCTCCCTAGTAGCTGGGACTATAGGCGCTCGCAATAACGCCCAGCTATTTTTTGGTTGCAGTTGTCATTATTGCTTAGCTGGACTGGGCTGGGTTCGAACCTGCCAGCCTCAGTGTATGTGGCCGCTGCCCCAACCACTGTGCAACAGGCACTGAGCCTTATTACTGTTTCAATTTCATTACTTATTATTAGTCTGTTCAGGATTTCTATTTCTTCCTGATTCACACTTGGGATCTTGTGTGTTTCTAAAAACTTATTTCCTCTAGGTGTTTTAGTTTGTGTGCATAGAAGTTTTCATAGCAGTCATGGATAATATTTTGTATTTCTTTTTTGTTTTGTTTTGTTTTGAGACAGAGTCTTACTTTGTCACCCTCAGTAGAGTGCTATGGCATCAGAGCTCACAGAAACCTCAAACTCCTGGACTCAAGCAATTCTCTTGCCTCAGCCTCCCAAGTAGCTGGGACTACAGTGCCCACCACAATGCCCAGCCATTTTCTTAGTGATGAGGTCTCACTCTGGCTCAGGCTGGTCTCAAACTCATGAGCTCAGGCAATCCACCTGCCTCGGCCTCCCAGAATGCAGGATTACAGGTGTGAGCCACCATACCCAGCCGATGGTTTGTATTTCTGAAGTATCAGTTGTAATGTCTCCTTGTTCGTTTCTGATTCAGCTTATTTGGATCCTTTCTATTCTGTTTCTCATTACTCTGGCTAGTAGTCTATCAGTTGTTTTTATCCTTTCAAAGAACAACCTATTGGTTTTCTTACTCCTTTTTACTGTTGTGTTTTGTTTTGATTTTGTTTAGATCTGCTCTGAGATTTATTATTTCTTCTACTATCTTTGAGCTTTGTTTATTGTTCTTTCTCTAGTTCTTTAAGATGTGAATTAGATTGTTAATTTGTGATCTGACATTTTGATAAAACATTTAAGGCAGCCAGCCATGGTGGCTCATGCCTATAATCCTAATACTCTGGGAGGATAAGGCAGATGAATAGCCTATGCTTAGGAGTTTGAGACAAGCCTCAACAGTAACAAGACTTCATCTCTACTAAAAACAGAAAAGTTAGCCAGGCACTGTGATGGACACCTGTAGTCACAGCTACTTGGGAGGCTGAAGCAAGAGGATCTCTTGAGCCAAGAGTTTGAGGTTGCTGTCAGCTAGGCTGACACCATGGCATTCTACTCAGCAAGGCAGAATGAGACGCTGTCTCAAAAAAAAAAAAAAAAAAAAAAAAATTAAGGCTCTGAAATGCCCCTTTAGGGCTGCTTTTCCTATATCCCACAGATTTTGGAAGCTTATGTCTTCTTTATCATTCAGTTCAAAAAAGTCATTGATTCCCATTTTGCTAGGCACGGTGGCTCATGCCCATAATCTTAGCACTCTGGGAGGCCGAGGTCAATGAATTGCCTGAGCTCAGTAGTTTGAGACCAGACTGTGCAAGAGTGAGACCCCGTCTCTAAAAATAGCTGAGTGTTGTGGTGGACACCTGTAGTCCCAGCTACTCTGGAGGCTGATGCAAGAAAATCACTTGAGCCCAGGAGTTTGAGGTTGCTGTGAGCTATGATGCCACAGCACCTATTGAGGGTGACAAAGTCAAACTTTGTCTCAAAAAGAAAAAGTTTTTGATTTTCATTTTAGTTTCATCATTGACCCAAGGATTGCTCAGCAGTAAGTTGTTTAATTTCTATGAATTTGTGTCGATTTGAGAGATCATCTTAGAATTAATTTCTAGTTGTATTCTATTGTGGTCTATGAATATACATGAGATAATTTTGATTTTTCTGAATTTTCTGTGACTTGTTTTCTGGCATAACATTGGATATAGCTTGGAAGATGACTCATGTGCTGTTGAGAAGAATGTATATTTAATAGTTTGCAGATAGAATGTTCTGTAAATGTCTGTTCAATTTTTTCTAGAATCCCAATTAAGTTCAGTGGTTCTTTGTTGATTTTCTACTTTTATGATTGATTCAGTTCTGTCAGTGGAGTATTAAAGTCCCTGGCTATTATGATGCTATTGTTTATTTCTTTGCTTAGACCTAGCAAAATTTGTTTTATGAATCTGGAAAGTTCAGTGTTAGGTGTATATACTTATATATACTTAAAATTATTATATCTTCTTCCTCAATTACTGATTTTATCATTATATACTGGCCATCTTTGTCTTTTTTTTTTTTTTTTTTTTTTTTTTGCAGTTTTTGGCCGGGGCTGAGTTTGAACCCACCACCTCCCGCTTATGGGGCCAGCACCCTACTCTGTTGAGCCACAGGTGCCGCCCACCGTCTTTGTCTTTTTTAACCATTATTGATTTAAGGTCTATTCTGTATAATATGAGACTAGCTACTCTTACTTGCTTTGGGTTTCCATTTGCATGAACTATTATTTCCCATCTCCTTACATTGAGTCTATGAGAATCCTTGCAAGTTAAATGGATTTCTCGGAGAAAGCATATACTTTAGTTGGCTTTTCTTCCATTTAGTAAATCTATACATTTTAATGTGAAGCATTAAGACTGTTTACATTCAATGTTAGTATTTTTATGTGAGACATTGTTCTGTTCATCATACTGAATGATGTCTTGTCATTTTGTTTCCTCTGTATGCTATTGTTTTATAAAAGCTGTGAGCTTTAACTTTCAGATGTTTTCACACTGGTGAGTATCTATCATTCTGTTCCCTTTCAAGCATTTCCTATAGGACAGATCTAGAGGTGACAAGTTCTCATGGTGTTTGTTTATCTGGGAAAAAATTCATGTTTCCTTCATTTATGAAACTTAGTTTTGCAGGATACAAAATTCTTGGTTGGCAGTTATTCTGTTTAAGAAGACTAAAAATGAGGGTGGCGCCTGTGGCTCTTTGAGTAGGGCACCGGCCCCGTATACCAAGGGTGGTGGCTTCAAACCCAGCCCCGGCCAAACTACACCAAAAAATATCCGGGCGCCTGTAGTCCCAGTTACTTGGGAGGCTGAGTCAAGAGAATTGCCTAAGCCCAAGAGCTGGAAGTTGCTGTGAGCTGGGATACCACAGCACTCTACTGAGGTTGACAAAGTGAGACTCTGTCTTTAAAAAAAAATGAAAGTAAAAAAAAGGAGACTAAAAATAAGACCCCCCAATACCCCTGGCTTGTAAGATTTCTGCTAAGAAGTCTGCTATTAGTCTGACGGATTTTCCTTTGTAAGTTAGTCATTGCTTTCATCTTGCAGCTTGTTTTTTTTTTTTTTTTTTTTCATTTTTACCTTGGCCAGACTAATGACTATGTGTGCCAGTGCTATCTTATTTGCCATGAATCTTCCAGGTATTCAACGATCATCTTGCATCTGAGTATCTAAATCGATGGCAATAGCAGGGAAGTTTTACTCAATACTTCAAATACATTTTCCATGCTTTTTGCTTTTTCTCCCTCAGGAATACCTATGATTCTTGTATTAGCTTGTTTTACCTAGCTGATGTTTTTCTGAGTGATTGTTCATTCTTTATTCTTCTTTCTTTCTTTCTTTCTTTTTTTTTTTTTTTACACAGAGACTCAAGCTGTCACCTTGGGTAGAGTGCTGTGACATCACAGCTCACAGCAACCTCCAACTCCTGGGCTCAAATGATTCTCCTGCCTCTGCCTCCCAAGTATCTGGGACTACAGGAGCCCACCACAACAACCGGCTATGTTTTGGTTGCAGCCATCAATGTTGTTTGGTGGGCCTGGGCTGGATTAGAACCTGCCAACTCAGGTGTATGTGGCTGGCACCTAAGCCGCTTGAGCCACAGGCACCGAGCCTCTTTTTTTCTATTTACACATTCTTACCTGACTTGGTTTATTCAAAAGCCTTGTCTTTGAGCTCTGAAATACTTTCTTTCACTTGGTCTAGTCTATTGTTAAAGCATTCTGCTGCATTTTGAAATTCCCTAAATGCATTTTTCATTTCTGTAAGTTCTGTAATATCTTTTCTTTCTTTCCTTTTTTTTTTTTTTTTTTTGTTACAGAGCCTCAAACTGTCCCCCTGGTTAGAGTGCTGTGATATCACAGCTCACAGCAACCTCCAACTCCTGGGCTCGATTCTCCTGCCTCTGCCTCCCAAGTAGCTGGGACTACAGGTGCCCACCACAATATCCGACTATTTTTTAGTTGCAGCCATCATTGTTGTATGGCGGGTCTGGCTGGATTCAAACCCGCCAGCTCAGGTATATGTGGCTGGTGCCTTAGCTGCTTGAGCCACAGGTGCCGAGCCTGTAATATCTTTTCTTATATTAGCTCTTTATTCAATTATTTATTTATTTATTTATTTATTTTTGAGACAGAGTCTCACTTGGTCACCCTTGGTAGAGTACTGTGGTGTCATAGCTCACAGCAACCTCAAACTCTTGGGCTCAAATGGTCCTCTTGCCCTCAGCCTCCCAAGTAGCTGGGACTACATGCACCCACCACAACACCCAGCTATTTTTAGAGACAAGGTCTCACTCTTGCTCAGGCTGGTCTCAAACTCCTAAGGTTAGGCAATCCACCTACCTCAGCCTTATATTATCTTTAGAAAATTTTTTGATCATGTCCTGAATTACTTTTTGGTTTCTTTGTGTTGGTTTTGAACTTTCTCATTAATTCCATTCATCTTATTTAGTATCCATTTTCTGAATTCCATATCTGACATTTTGACAATTTCATTAGGTTAGAGTCCATTGCTGGAGACCTATTGTGATCTTTTGGGGGAGTACCAAAACAGCTTGTTTTTTTGTGCTGCCAGAGTTCTTATAGTGGTTTCTTCTTATCTGAAACCTCTTCTCTCAGCTCAAGAAGGTAAGTCTGTGGTATACCTGTTCTCCTCTGCTGAGAACTCTTATACTTAGTGGAAAGGAATGGTCCCTGGTTGGGACACTTGTGTCATGCTCTGCAAGATTGATCTGGCCGGAAAGGAAAAGATCCACTAAGATCTTTGTAATTCAGCTGTTCTCCTGCATTGTCACACTCCCCTATGGTTGTCACTATTCAATCAGTGCAAGGAGATATTTGTGCAGAGTGATAGGTTGGTCCCCAGGCTGCTGTTGGGAACTTGGACAGGTGGCTGGACTTATCCTTCTGTATGGAGCTGCATGATGTGGAAGTTTGCCTTGGTCTCTCCAAGGTGGAGGCAGTCACAGCTAGAAATTCACTCTGCCCAGATCCAGATGCAGTGGTGACAGAGGTGTGTGGGATAGCTGAGGCAAGCAAGGCCATGGTGGAAGAAGCAGCCATGCAGGCATGTGGGGAAGACATAGTAAGGAAGACCTCAGTGGAGCAGCAAAACACCTGGGGCAGAACCATGGTGGGGTTGGGGCCTGAGGGGCATGACAGGTGAGTGGTTTCCTGCTGGTGGGGTTTCTTCAGGGGGGCAGTGAGTGGTGTGGTGGTGGCATGTGAGGAGGTGGTGCCACAGCATTCAGGAAACTTGCAGTGGGTAGCACTGCTGAAGCACACAGAGTGCAGGGCCACTGTAGCTTGTGGAGGGCTAGGATGTGCCATCAATGCAACTCACAGTAGGTGGAGCCACAGAGGTGTGCAATGCACTGTGGGAGGGGGGAGTCACTGTGGCTGGGGCTTTCTCACTCCCTAGGACTGGTGGCAGCAAGTGCTGTGGTGCTACTCAGATGATAGTGGCAGTTGTGGCAGTGGCAGCAGTGTTATCCATATGGCAGTGGTAGATGCTGAGACCGATGGGCACCTTCTCTGATACTCTTGTGATGAGAGCTGTGCATGGCACCCAGTCACAGGGAGCACGAGAGTGCCTGCCCTCCCTGATCCAGTAGAAGCTGTGGGGAGCAGTTGCAGTGGAGCTGACCCCTGTGCAGACTGGGCACTCTGGGGCTGAGAGCTCAGAATGGCACTAGTTGCAGCAACCTGGGGTTGAAACCCAGCAGGTGTACTTGCTCTTAGTGCAGTGCTGCTGCACAGTCTCCAAACAGCTCCCTAATCAGTTCAGAGGTCTGCCATGGTGAAGGAGCCCCCTCAAAACTTAGGTTTCAGTATTTATGGGGGGAGTGTGGAACTCCAGGGTTCTCTCCTCTAACCCTTCTCCATTTGTGTACACCTTCCCTAGGTACCTTCCAGTCATGCTGAACATTTCGCCCAGCTTCCCTCTCCTTCACTTTTAGTGCCTCCAGTTGCTTCTGTGATGATTCACAATGCTCTAAGACAATCTATCCATAGTTGAACATCTACTTGCAACTTTCTGTCCTCTTGAAAGAAGCTTGCACAGACTATTTATATTCTGTGATCTTGGCCCCTTTTTCCCATTTAAAAAAAAAGCTGGAAATATTCATTACCAGAAGGCTCACACTATAAGAAATATTAAATTAAGCCCTTCAGACAGGAGGAAAATGATACTAAAGATAAAAATGGATCTGCCCAAGAGAATGAAGAACACTGGGAATGGTAACTTCATGAGTAAAGGGAAAAAATCCCATTATTTAAATCCCTTTAAAAGGTAAATGGCTGTCTCAGAACAATAATAATTTAATGTGCGTTTATGTTACAGGTAATAGTAAAATATATAAAAACAATAGCATAAAGAAAGTGGCAGCAAACTATGTATGGATCATGGGCCAAACTCACTTACCTCCTATTTTTGTAAAGAAAGTTTTATGGTACATAATCATACCCTTCATTTACATATTGTCTTTGGCTATATTTATTCTACAATAGTAGAGTTGAGTAGTATAGACTGTATGGCCCACAAAACTGGAAAAAAAATTGCTATTTGGCCAGTTAGAGAGAAATTTTGCAGATCCCAACATAAAGACTAAGAAAGGAGAAATGGATATGTACTAATGTAAAATTCTTATAGTATATGTGAAATAATAAAATATCATTTTAAATTAGAGTATGATAAATTATGTGTATAAACCCTAAAGCAAATATAAAAAAAACCTCCAATGAGTTGTAGCTAATAAGCCAACTAAAAAATAAAATGAACTCATACAAAAACATATTTAATTGTAAAAAGAAAGTATTAAAAGAGTAAAAAGAAAGTAAAGGACAGGTTGAAGAAACACAAAACAAATAGATGATAGAAATAAGCAAAACCATACTAATAATCCTGAAAGGTGATTTTTTTTTTTTTTTTGAGACAGAGTCTCACTTTGTTGTTCTGATAAGTGCTGTGGCATCATAGCTCATAGCAACCTCAAACTCCTGGGCTCAAGTGATCCTTTTCCCTTATCCTCCCAAGTAGCTAGGACCACAAGAGCCCAACACAAAGCCCAGATAGTTTTTCTATTTTTAGGAGAGACATGGTCTTGCTCTTGTTCAGGCTGGTCTTGACCTCCTGAACTCAGACAATCCAACCGCTTTGGCATCCCAGAGTGCTAGAATTACAGGCGTGAGCCACCACATGCGGCCCAAAACACTGAATGTTAATAAATGTAAATAAAATCTCATTTAAAAAGCAGAAATGGGCTTAGCGCCTGTGGCTCAAGTGGCTAAGGCGCCACATACACCTGAGTTGGCGGGTTCGAATCCAGCCCAGGCCTGCCAAACAACAATGACGGCTGCAACCAAAAAATAACCAGGCATTGTGGTAGGCACCTGTAGTCCCAGCTACTTGGGAGGCGGAAACAGGAGAATTGCTTGAGCCCAGGAGTTTGAGGTTGCTGTGAGCTGTGATGCAAGGGTACTCTACCCAGGGTGACAGCTTGAGGCTCTGTGTCAAAAAATAAATAAATAAAATAAAATAAAATAAAATAAAAAGCAAAAAGGGGTCAGTGCCCATTGTTCAGTGGTTAGGACACTGACCACATACACCAGGGTTGGCAGGTTCAAACCCAGCCTGGGCCTGCTAATCAACAATGACAACTACAACAAAAAAGAAAGCTGGGTGCTATGGTGGGCACCTGTAGTCCCTGCTACTTGAAAGGCTAAGGCAAGAGAATCGCTTAAGCCCAAGGGTTTGAGGTTAACACCACAGCACTCTACCTAGAGTGACATAGTGAGATTCTGTCTCAAAAATAAATAAATAAATAAATAAATAAATAAATAATAAAAAGCAGAAATGGTCAAGTCAAATTGGATAAGAAAGCAAGAGCTAATTATAATATGCTTAAAAATGCATTTTGATATAAAAACATGAACAGATTCAAATATGCCATATAACACTAATCAAAAGAATTCTACATTAATATCAGACTACATTTCAGAGCAAAGAATATTAGAGGGCATAGAGAAGGTCTTTAATGGTGGTAAAATGAACTATTAGGAGGACATAACAATATTTTTATGGGTTACAAATATTTAAAATATATAAAATAAAACTGATAGAACTACAAGGAGAAATAGAGAAATCCAAAATTATAGTCAGGTATTTCAATAACCTCTTTCAATAACAGATGGAACAAGGAGAGAGAAAAATCAGTAAGGATACAAAAGACCTGAACAACATTATTACCTTCTTGACCTATTGGTATTTGTAGAATATTCTACACAACAGCAGAATACACATTCTTTTCAAGGACACACAAAATATTTAGTATGATAGACCATATGCTAGGCATAAAATAAGTCTCAATAAATTCAAAAGGACTGAAAATATACAAAGTTTACTCTTGGACCACAAGAACAGACAGAAATTTGGGGTTGTCACAAATACATGAAAACTAAATAGCACACTTTACCTTATCCTTGGGAAAAAGCATAAATAATAAGTGAATTCAAAATGTCCTACAAAGCTTCTGTAACCAAAGAAGAATAAAACTGGACCCTTATGTATCACCATATATAAAACCCAACTTAGAGTAGATTATTAAAGACTGAAATGTAAGGCCCAAAACTATGAAATTACTGAAAGAAAACATAGGGGAAACACTTCAAGGCACAGCACTGTGCAGAGATTTTTGGGGTAATTTCTCAAAAGCACAGGAAATAACATAAAAAATAGACAAATGAGATTATATCAAACTAAAAAACTTCTAAACATCCAAGGAAACAATCAAAATGGTAAAGAGTCAACCTATATAATAAGAGAAAATATTCACAAACTGTACATCTGACAAGGGTTACTATCCAGAATATATAAGGAAAAAACGAATCACTAGCAAAAAAAAAAAAAAAAAAAAAAAAAATCAGATTAAAAACTGGGTAACAAAGATCTTCATACATTTCTGAAAAGAAGGCATACAAATGGCCAACAAATATGTGAAAAATTCTCAACATCACTAATCATCAGGGAAATGCAAATCAAAACCACATTGAAATATCACCTCACTCTGTTTAGAATGGTTATTATAAAAAAAAGCCAAAAGGGAGCAAGTATTGATAAGGATGTCATAAAAAAAAAAAAAAAAAGAGAACCCCTATCCCTGTTTGTAGGAATGTAAATAGGTATAGCCATTGTGGAAAACAGTATGGAGGCTCCTCAAGAAATTAAAACTATCAGGGGGAGGAATCCAGATGGCCAACTAGAAGCAGATTTTGCCAGAGACCCCTGTCCAGAGGGAGAGATATTGGACTAAAGTGGACTCAGAGTAGCTGAAAGTGGGGAGCTGAGCACAGAGAGAAGAAACTGAGGTGCACATTATCCAGGCTGAGCCAAATGGCAGGAGCAAGAAAGAGAAAAAAAGCCAACAAAGATCAGGTATGGAGTCAGTGCCAGGAGGACAGTAGACCCTCTTGGGATACAAAATCAATACCCACAAATCAGTAGCCTTTGTATATGCCAACAATAGTCAAGCCAAAAATAAAATCAAAGACTCTATTCCTTTTACAGTAGTGCCAAAGAAGATGAAATACCTGGGAATATAGCTAACAAAGCATGTGAAAGATCTCTATAAAGAGAACTATGAAACTCTGAGAAAGGAAGTAGTAGAAGATGTCATCAAATGGAAGAACAGATCATGCTTGTGGCTGGGAAGAATCAACATGGTTAAAATGTCCATATTACTCAAATCAATCTGTAGATTTAATGCAATCCCCATCAAAGCATCAATGTCATACTTTAAAGAACTTGAGAAAATAGTACTTCAATTCATATGGACGCAGAAAATAACCTGAATAGCAAATATAATTCTTGGAAATAAAAACAAATCTGGATGCATCACACTACCAGATTTCATGTTATACTACAAGTCTATACTGATCAAAAACAGCATGGTACTGGCACAAAAATAAGAGACGTAGATCTATGGAATATAATAGAGAATCTAGATATGAACCCAGCCGCATATCATCATTTGATCTTTGATAAGCGTAACAAAAGTATGTACTGGAGAAAAGAATTCTTATTTAACAAATGGTGCTGGGAGAACTGGTTAGCCACATGTGGGAGTCTGACACTGGACCCACACCTCTCACCCTTAACAAAAAAAGATTTAAATTTAAGACATGAGGCTTGGCACTTGTAGCTCAGCAGCTAGGGCACCAGACACATAAACTGGAGCTGGCGGGTTCAAACCCAGCTTGGGCCTGCCAAACAACAAAGACAACAACAACAACAACAACAAAACAGCCAGGCATTGTGGTGGGTGCCTGTAGTCCTAGCTACTTGGGAGGCTGAGGCAAGAGAATCGCTTAAGCCCAAGAGTTTGAGGTTGCTGTGAGCTGTGATGCCATGGCATTCTACCGAGGGTGACATACTGAGACTCTGTCTCAAAAAAAAAAAAAAAAAAAGACATGGAACAATTAAAATTCTAGAAAAGAATGTGAGGAGAATGCTTAAAGATCTCAGCCTGAGGAAAAAACCTTATGAGGACGACCTCCCTGGCAATTGCAGCAATATCAAAAATAAATAACTAGAATTTGGTCAAGCTAAAAAGTGTGTGCACAGCTAAGGGCACCACAAACAAAGGAAACAGATAGCATAGCATTCAGAATGGGAGAATATTTTTACATGGCACAAATCTGACAAAGCCTTGATAACTAGAATCTATAGAGAACTCAATTTAAACAATAAGAAAAGAGCAAACAACCTCTTCTATAAGTGGGCAAGAGACTTCAACAGAAACTTCTCTGAAGATGACAAATAGCCAACAAACACATAAAAAAATGCTCATCATCTTTAATAATCAGAGAAATGCAAATCAAAACCACTCTGAGGTATCACCTAACTCCAACAAGATTAGCCCACATCACCAAGTTCCAAAACTGCAGATGCTGGTGTGGATGTGGAGAGAAGGGAACACTTTTATACTGCTGTTCAGATTGCAAACAAATACAACCTTTATGGAAAGAAGGATGGAGAATCCTCAAAGAACTAAAAGTAAACCTTCCATTTGATTCCACAATTGCATTACTAGGTATATGCCCCCAAGAACAAAAATCATTTTACCACAAAGACATTTGCACCAAAAAGTTTATCACAGCCCAGCCTATTGCAGGCAATACCTTAGGGATAGTACGCAGCCTGGCCTGACCAGAGAGAAGGGAGCATATTGGGAAGAATGGGAAATAAGTTTACATAGGTAAGATGGAACTGATAATGGAACACTTTCAAGTCTGAAAGAGATTAGCTTGGATTCATTGGGATCATTTCTTAAAGAGTATCTGGCAACATTATGCCAGTGGGGTTAAGCAGAGGGAAAGTAAAGTAAGGGAGATTGTTGTAGTAGACTAAGACCATGGTATTAGAAATATTTAAGAGACACATTTAATTGGTATTTTATAGGAGGATTCAACAGGACTTGGAGAACGATTAGACTCTCTCACATTGTCAGTCTTATTATCCCTTGTTTCCTTGACATTGTGATCTAGTGTTAATTTAACAGTTAAGTCTCTTTTCACATCCATATTTAAGAATAATCACAAAATTACTCTTATATAGTCTATACCTGGGAACTTTTCAATTCTTAGTCAAGCATAAATATATCATCTAATTCTTCCTGATTAATTTTTTCAGTATTAAGAATTCTGAGTTCAGTTTCATTAATGTCCTTTGTACAATTGTGTTCCACTATAACCTCACTTCATAATCTGATATACTGTTTATTCTGGTTTTCATTTTACACAAGATTCATTTTTGAATGGTTGTATCAATCTGTAATTTAAAAAAATTTTAGAGTATTTTAAACTCAATCTTCTGTGACTCTATCATGTTCTAATAATTTTACATTTATTCTGGCTATTTCTTCTTATTGTTCTTGCACATTCTGAACTGAATATCATCATCAATTGCTTTCCATATGATCTTCAAGATTCTTCTTTTGCAAAATAAATAGATTTCTGACACAGAACTTCTTTTTTCATGGAATTGTTTAGAAGGTAATTTATGCTTCTGTAGAGAGGAAACAGAGACAGCTGGCAGGGCCTTTCTCTCTCACTCTGACCCTAACTTGCTTTATCCCACTGCCATGCTAAAGCACATAAGTTATTAATCCTCAACAGGCTAAGCAACCAATCTTCAGCAAGTAGTTATTCTTACAAGCTGACTAAAAGGAGCATTTGCAGAATTAGTTTTTTGACAAATATCTGAAATATGTTTTTAAGATATTGCATGATGGCCGGGCACAGTGGCTCATGCCTGCAATCCTAACACTCTAGGACAGGGGTGGTGAACAAGTTCGACTACGCGCTCGGAGATCGCTCCTCAGAGGTCCCTCCTCAGAAGCAGCATAACAAAATCCAAACTTGGCAAAGAGCCACAGTATACAAAATAATGATAAGAGGCAAAGAGCCGA
>CAUYPK010040959.1:0-11468 GCA_963574355.1 Loris lydekkerianus
TGGTTACAATTACATAGTCCGACACAAAAACCCATAGGTAATCAGGAATTGAAGGTTACAAAATAACAAGGGTAACACTGGGTACAGGAAGAAAAGCTGTTCCAGAATCTCAGGAGCCAGGCTAATATGGCCTCTCTCTACGATCCTGTCTGTGCTCACCCCTGCAAAAAAAAAAAAAAAAAAAAAAAAAAGTACCCATTAGGTTTGTTACCAGCCTCTCTACTCACCCCAGATACCCAGATCTGCCCCCTTTATCCACCAAGCAAATGCCCCATCTCTTTAAGTAGGGTGGGGTCAACAGAGACCTACCCAAGATAATTTTCCTACCCTCCCTCCGTACTCAAATGAAATTACTTTCTCTATCTATAACCTTGTTATTCCATGGTCTCTGTTCAACCGCTCTACTTTTACCTCAATTTAAAGTCATACTCACCTGGAGTCCATCTTGCCAGGGCCAAAGCCGCCTCTGTCCCCACCACCCCGGCCCCCTCGGAAGCCCCCACGGTCCCCACTATGGCCCCGGTAGCCACCTCGATCATAGCCTCCTCTGCCACCACGACGATCATCTCCATAGTTACCCCCTAGGACAAAAGAAATATCTATCACATTCCCACATTCCCCTACCAGGAGCCCATAAGCCTCTCTGCTTAAATATTAAGGACTCTGGGTGGCGCCTGTGGTTCAGTGAGTAGGGCACCGGCCCCATATGCTGAGGGTAGCGGGTTCAAACCCAGCCCCGGCCGAACTGCCACAAAAAAATAGCCGGGCGTTGTGGTGGGCACCTGTAGTCCCAGCTGCTCGGGAGGCTGAGGCAGGAGAATCATGGAAGCCCAAGAGCTGGAGGTTGCTGTGAGTCCTGTGACATCACGGCACTCCACCGAGGGCAGTAAAGTGAGACTGTCTCTACAAAAAAAAAAAAAAATTAAGGACTCTTTTTTTTTTTGTAGAGGCAGAGTCTCAGTAGAGTGCTGTGGTGTCACAGTTCACAGCAACCTCCAAATCCTGGGCTTAGGCAATTCTCTTACCTCGGCCTCCCGAGTAGCTGGGACTACAAGGTGCCCACCACAACGCCCCACTATTTTTTTGTTGCTGTTTGGTTGGGGCTGGGTTCAAACTGGCCACCCTTGGTATATGGGGCCGGCACCCTACCCACTGAGCCATAGGTGCCACCCGGAAAAAAAGTTAAGAACTTTTTGTATATACACTGTATTAATCCAAAATAAAATAAATTTTTAAAAGAATGCAATCCATAATTCCAATGAAAACATAATACAACAAAAGCATTTTAAGGAAGGAAAAAAAATTGGCTCCTAATTCACTACCAGCTCTGTCTCTTACCCATGTGAGAGCCTCCTGGTCCACCTCCTGGGCCATCTGGTTTAGGAGCCTTACACTGGTTGCATTCATTCCTCCAAGAGAAGTTCATGTTCTCACATGTACTGAGAAAAAGGAAGACAATTAGTTTGGAGAAATGAAGAATACACAAGCCCTAAAACTAGAAACAGACTCCAGTGATTTTAAGAGATACAGTAAAAACTGAGGCCTCAAAAGGCTTGAAGCAGAACCAGGAACAAAAGCTTGTGATAACCCAGTCAATTACCTTTCCCACTACACTGACCTAACCTCGGTAAGCTCTCAGCCAATCTGCCACCAACAGTGAAGCCCTGACATCTGTTAGTTTAGAAAACATCCACGCATGCCTTGCTTACTTTAAGATCCTGTTCCACAATAAACATACTTTGCCTTGAGTAACTTTGTTGTAAACTTAAATATTGTTTTCATTTTAAAGTAGAATATCATTATGTAGACTTAGCGACAGCTTCATTGTAGATTATCTAAATATGTGTTTTGGGGGTTTTTTTGCAGTTTTTGGCCGGGGCTGGGTTTGAACCCACCACCTCCGGCATATGGGGCCGGCACCCTACCCCTTTGAGCACGGGTACTGCCCCAGTATATGATTTCTTATTACTAACATTTTTCTCCCACAGTAAAAATACATTAGCATTCTTTTGGGGTTTTTTGTGAGCTTTGTTTTGTGAGCATTCTTTTGTTTTGTTTTGTCTCACTACCCTGCCCTTGGTAATGGTATCACAGGTCACAGCACCTCCAACCTTTGGGCTTAAGCGATTCTCTTGCCTCAGCCCCACAAGTAGCTGGGACTACAGGCACCCAGCACAATGCCCGGCTATTTTTTTGGTTGCAGTTGTCATTGTTGTTTGGCGGGCAAGGGCTAGATTCGAACCCGCCAGCTCTGGTATATGTGGCTGTCGACCTAGCCCCTTGAGCTACAAGCACTGAGCCTATTATTTGCATTCTTAATGGTAAATACCTGCAAGTATTTTTCCATTGTGTATGAGATTAATGTAGGTGAAAGTATTGCATTTTAATATAGAATTCCTATTATATGTTTCGATATTTGAGCTATGTTGCAGTTATTCCTATTAAGTGTAATTTGTATTATTTTAAATCAAGTTTGAGAATAACATTGCACATGTTCAATTTTAAGTACTATACATTTAGCTAGTTTTAAATTTCTGAAGGCTAACAGACATGGATACACTTATATGCACTCAAACTTAGTGTATTTTTTTAAGTCATTGTTTATTTGTATTGATTGACATGCCTGTTTCTAGTTCCAGTTTGGAGATTTTTATAAAATTGTTAACAATAAGTTAATGTATTCACCTTCATTTGGTGCGTGTGACTTAAATCTTAAAAAATACATTTGCTATCTGGTATTGAGGTTTTATTTTAATAGAAGCAATAATTCCTTTTATGGTTCCTTTTATAGATAATAATCTGGAATCCATGGATGATGAGCTTTAGAAAGCCCGTGAACCCCTTAAAATTGTACAATTGAGTATTTGCATTTTTATTTATTTTTGCAGCTGTCGTTTTAGCAGGCACAGGCTGGGTTTGAACCCCCAGTCTCAGTGTATGTGGCTGATGCCATAACCACTGTGCTACGGGCAATGAGCCTGCATTTTTATTTTTTACTCTTGGATCCATCAGTAATATATGTTATTTTTCTATATGATGCAAAATTTAAAGATCTGATTTTATTTTTATTACAAACAGCTATTTGTCTGATTATCATTTATTAAACATTTTCTCCCACACAAAAAGAGAAAGAATAAGAAAATATCCACATAGCTCTACCATAGTATCAAAGGGAGTACTTAGAAGGACTAAAGAAAGTTAAGTTTCACTCACGGATTAGGACACTTCCAGTCCCCAGCTCGCTGCTGTCCTCCACCACCACCACCTCCACTGGGAAATCCTCCTCGGCCACCACCACCACTGCCACCACCTCCATACCCTCCGCGGCCCATGGGTCCTAGTGCAGATAAAAGTATGGGGCTGCTTGCCTTCCAAGTTTGGTTAATCCAACCTTTTCCATATAAGCCCTTACCAACCTCTGCACTCTCCCCCCCCCCATCACCTTTGTTTGTACCCCACTAGATAAGAGTTCCTTACCTCCTCGCCCTCGGCCTCCCCTACCATTGCCACCACCCCGATTGAAGTCAGCTCGGCGAGTTGCAAATGAGACCTTGATAGGATTCCCAGAGAATTCTTTACCTAAAGAAACAAAGGAGGTATTAAAAAAAATAAATAAATCCTTTTAAGTCCTGTGACTCCAAAAACATAAACAAAAAGACTATACTGAATTTACAGCTAAAATAAAGTGATGACTAAAAAGAACCCTCAAAACATGGCCTACTTCCTAAGGCTAGGTGCCTATTCTCCCACATCCCCCAGTATCTTCATACATACCATCAAACCAGTCAATAGCTGCCTTAGCAGAAGGTGGGTCATCAAAAGAAACCGTTGCCTCTCCTTTCAGCTTGCCAGTTTCTCTGTCTGTGTACAAATTAATCATGGGCTGTCCTGTTTTCTTGTTTGTCTGAGGAAAGCAAAATGAGTTAAAATGAAATTTAGAGAATATAGTACTACCTTACACCTTCTCCCCTAAGAACCTGAGCTTATCATTCCCAGAGAATATAGTACTACCCTACCTTACACCTTCTCCCCTAAGAACCTGAGCTTATCATTCCCAAACTTCAGCTCCGCTCTTCCTAGATACTTCTCTGTATCTTGCATATAGCCTGAATCATAGTCTACAACTGTTTTTCACATCAATAGTGAAAGGTAAAACTAAAGGTTATTACTATATGGAGCACAAATGCAAGAGTTTAGGGCACTCCTTTATCAACTATACTTTTTGTGTAAAGATGTGATTTATTGAGATAACCCAACAGAAGCCAGGCACAGTGGTTTATTTGTATTCCCAGCACTCTGGGAGCCAAGATGGGAGATCTGCTTGAGTCTAGGAGTAAACAGACCAGTGGGAACAATACAGAGACCTCATCTCTACAAAAAATAAACAGAAGGCTGGGCGTGGTGGCTTACACCTATAATCCCACGGCTCTGTGAGGCCAAGGCAGGTGAATTGCCTGAGCCAGACCAAATCTCTAAAAAATAGCCAGGCATTGTGGCAGGTACCTGTAGTCCCAGCTACTCGGGAGGCTGAGGCAAAAGAATCGCTTGAGCCCAAGTTTGTGGTTGCTGTGAGCTGTAACATCACAGCACTCTACTGAGGGCCACAAAGTATGACTATCTCAAAAAAAAAAAAAAAAGTGGGGGATGGGGACAGAGCCCGCGGGTAGGATGCCCATCACATACAACGAGGCAGGTAGGTTTAAACCCAGCCCAGGTCAGCTAGAAGAATGACTCCTGCAACAAAAAAATAGCCAGGCATTGTGGCAGGCACCTACAGTCCCAGCTACTTAAGAGGTTGAGACAAGAGAATCGCTTAAGCACAGGGGTATGAAGTTGTTGTGAGCTGTGACGCCACAGCACTCTACCAAGGGAGACCGTATAAGACTAAAAAAAAAGGTAAATAGAAAAATTAAACAGGCACAGTGGCACAAACTTCTTCTCCCAGCTAGCTATTCAGGAGCATTAGTGAATCCAAGAGACTTTTAGTTTTTGCTTTTTTAATTTCAGGTTAATGTGAGAGTACAACTAGATCACATTATTTGCATGTTACACAGAGTCCCTCTGGTAGTTGGATAACACACCCAAAAGGTGTCATTATCCTTACACTGTGTCCACTAAGTAGGAGCACATTCCCCCCTCTCCCCTTCTCTCCACCCTCCCTCAACTTTTCACCCTACAATTTGAACTGAGTTTTTCTCTTATGTGGGCCTATATTAGATTGTCTACTGCCTTCATATTAATTAGTACTGAGTACGTTGGATATTTGTTTTTCCATTCTTGTGATACTTTACTAAGAAGACAACTCCATCCAAGAGGCCAGAAGTTTATTAAGGCTGCAGTGAGCTGTGACACCACTGCTAGCCCTGGGAAAGAAACAAACAGGCTCGGCGCTGGTGGCTCAAGCAGCTAAGGCGTCAGCCACATACGTCTAAGCCAGCGGGTTCAAATCCAGCCCAGGCCCGCCAAACAATGATGGCTGCAACCCAAAACTAGGCAGGTCTTGTGGCCGGGGCCGGTAGTCCCAGGTACTTGGGAGGCAGAGGCAGAAGAATCGCTTGAGCCCAAGAATTGGGAGGTTGCTGTGAGCTACCAGTGTGAACATCTTTTAGCTGATGCCACAGCACTCTACCCAGGGCGACAGCTTGAGGCTCTGTCTCAAAAAAAAAAAAAGAAACAACAAAAAAAGCTAATGGGCTTTCCTCAATAAATTAACTAACAACAATTAAAATTTGTTTTTACTAATGTGTGAAATCCAAAAGCCTGCTGAACCGTGATAGAAAAGTACCCATACTCCACAATTACCTTAATAATACCAATCTGTTTGAAGTAATCAGCCACAGACTCAATTGTAACATTCTCACCCAGGCCTTGCACAAAGATGGTGTTGTTGTCTGAATTATCTTGTTCTGCTTGTTGAACACAGGAAGAAATGCAAATTTGAAGAGCAAAGGTAAAACAAAAGTAAAATAAGGGGGGGGGGAGACAAAGGAAAAAGTAAAAACAATGATAAAGAAAATAAAAGGTGACTCAATCTAAAAAGCATTTGATGGGTAGGGCCTGTGCTCAATGAGTAGGGCACAAGCCCCATATACTAAGGGTGGCGGGTTCAAACCCGGCCCCAGCAAAACTGCAACAAAAAAATAGCCAGGTATTGTGGCAGTCACCTGTAGTCCCAGCTACTCAGGAGGCTGAGACAAGAGAATCGCCTAAGCCCAAGAGCTGGAGGTTGCTGTAAGCTGTGGCGCCACAGCACTCTATCTGGGGTGACAAAGTGAGACTCTGTCTCTAAAAAAAGTAACAATAAAAATAAAAAGCATTTGACATGAAGCTTTAAGAGTAAAAAACTTATCAAAATGACTTAATCAATCAGTAACATTTTGGTTCAGGTTAGATAATTTAAGACATCCATATCCCTTCTACTTAACATTGGAAAACTTACATGCAAGCCACATTCATAAATTTTAGAGTTAGTTTTACTACCCTTTGAAACACATTAATACACCAAAGTATATAAACTAGGGCTCCAAATTGCCCAAGACCACACAACAAAGCACACCGGTTTATCCACTTTCAATTTAAGAAACCGTTTTCCATTGAACATTAAATCTATTTTCCATTAAACATGAATATCTTCAAAAGATTGATTCAATGCTTCCCTTTAGATGTGAAACTATCTGGTATTTTGTTCTCAAAATTTGTTCTCCAATTTGACATGATTTACATTTTAAAAAATGTAATACAGGAGGCGCCTGTGGCTCAGTGAGTAGGGCATGGCCCCTTATACTGAGGGTGGCAGGTTCAAACTCAGCTCCGGTCAAACTGCAACAACAAAAAAATAGCTGGGTGTTGTGATGGGCACCTATAATCCCAGCTACTCGGGAGGCTGAGGCAAGAGAATCACCTAAGCCCAAGAGCTGAAGCTGTGAGCTGTGATGCCACACCACTCTACCAAGGACAAAGTGAGACTGTCTCAAGCAAGAAAAAAAAAAAAACACCCACTGCTTTAAACAAACACTTCTGCAGTGTGGTCCACAGATTAAGTATTAACATCACCTGAGACTTGTAAGACATGCAGATTCTCAGGCTTCTAAATTGCACAGGAAAGAACGAACCCACAAATCAGATTTCTGATACAGCAGTCATTTATAAACCATTTAGTTAGTTAGGCTAACTAAAGGTACACCTGAACTCCCTTCTTTTTTCTCTATTTATTTTTCAGTTTCCACTTTTTAAGTTTCAAAGAATATCCAGTAAGTCTTTTTTTTTTTTCCAAGACGGGATCTTGCTATGTTGCCCAGGCTGGAGTGCAGTGGCCATTCACAGGCGCAATCTCACTACTGACCAGCACAGGAGTTTTGACCTGCTCCATTTCCAACCTGGGCCAGTTCACCCCTCCATTTCCAACCTGGGCCAGTTCACCCCACCCGCCCCGGAAGTCACCATATTGATACTGAACTTAGTGCAGACACCCGCTCAGCATAGCACACTACAGCCCAGAACTGAACTCAAGCGACCCGCCTATCTCAGTCTCCTAGGGCTACAAGCATATGCCACTGCATCCAGCCAAGCAAACTTGTTGACACCATTTTAGCCACTCTTTCATGCCACCTATAGACTCACCGGAGTCATGACGTGATCCTTGGTCCCGAGGGCCTTAAGTGCATGAAAAAAAAGGAAAAGAAAAAAACAAAAACAAGGAAGAGGAGCTGTTAGTCAACAGGAAAAAACGGGGAAAAAATTAACACCAAATCCAAACTCTTGCAAAAATATTAGGTAAGTGCTCATAGCCTCACTCCAAACCCTGTCCTGGGTTGGCTGCCCAGAGGAGAAAATCCTAGGCAGGGCTGGGAAAGACAATGGACCCCTCTCCATAAGATCTGTAACTTGAGTCCTCATAGGGACAACTCCACACTTCAGAAAATGCTGCCTCCCCCAGTTCAAGCTGGGAAATGTCCTCAGCAGATGGGAGGAGGGGGATAGACCCATTAAAGTTAACAAACCAACTCAAAGCTTGGCCCTGTTCTCTCACTCCAGAGAGATATGGGCTCACCACCAGCAATGTGATGTGCATCCATCCAGTTTCTCCAAACTTTAACACCAAAGACACTTATCCCTTGTGGAACAATTTTTAATTTCGTCTTTAGAAACCATTCTTAAAACCATGTTATGTTTCCCCAAAACACAGGAAAATAAAACACATACATAATAGCTATTGTATTTTAAAGCATGTCCCAGGGAACAGACCAGAAATCTTATTTCCATAATGCAGCCTCTGCTTTTTTTTCCCAGAGATCATGTATGACCAATGTTTATCTGAATTTGCCATATATAAATATTATACCCAACGCAATGACACCTAAGTTATGAACCCAAGCCTTTGGCTTTAAATGTTGAGACAAATCAAGAAACCTTTTGTTAGTTAACCAAACCAGAAAAGTTCCAGCTTACTGGGAGACTTCTCAAATTTGCCATTTTTTTCCATGAATTCAGTTTGTGCTGTTTAAGACCTGGTTATTTCCCATGAGCCACACATGCTCCCAATCTTTCTTGAAGTAGTCCACACCTTCCTTCCCAGAGCTAATTTCTATTTGCCCATCTGAATTAAGTCCATATATGTAAAATTGCATTGACACCATTCAGTACTTAATATATAAATATACACCAACTTCACCATCCTCAGAGCAGGACAGTATTTCACATCCCTCTCCCAGAATTAAAATATTTGGAAGTTGCCACACACACACACTCACACACAGACATATACACTAGCCTTGGACACAATAATCAAAAGGATCCTAAAGCCAAGTTGGCACCACGTGTTCCAGCACACACTCTCCAGTTTCTCATGATGGTGGTCACTAAGTGCCAGGTGTGGCAATACCCCTGTCAGAGGCCTACTAGACACCTCTTATTAACCTGGGTCAAACCAATTTGGTACCAGATGACTTCTGAGTCATACCCCTGCCTGCCTCAAGATTAGCACACATCTGGCAGCAGAGGGCATTCTCTCCCACCCCTTTCTGGAGGTGGTTCTGGACACTTCAAAACCTTTGACACTTAAATTAACACGCTAAGACATCTGCAAATGAACAATCAGACAAAGCATTGCTGGGAGTTGGGAATTTTGGAAACTCTGTTCACTTACCACCAAATTTATTGAAGCCACCACGGTCACTTCCGCTGGAGAAGACAAGTTAGAAGAAAGGACATGAAGCTTCCAACGGCTACAAAAGGGTGTTTTGTTTTTGTTTTGTTTTGTTTTTGATTTTGTTTAACATTCCCCAAACATGGGTAGGTGTTTTTGGAAAAAGATACAAGTGGCTACTAAAATACATCCCTTCCTGACCAACCCTTGTCTGACCTTTGAGCATATCACACACACGTGTGCAATTTCTCAGACACAGTTTTAAAGATTTTGTTTAAAAGATTATATGTCTATTTCCTCTGGAAAAAAAATAACCCATTTTCCTTGGTCGTTCTTTCGATGTAGCAGATGCTTTTTTCCTCTTGTCGTGAGTGGTTGACAACCCAGTAGGTGGTTTAAAAACCCTACCCCCAATTTAACCAGAAGACATTTCACACCAGGCTGGGGTAGCCCTGAACACATTTTTGTGGTTTTTGCTTTGAAAGCAGCAAGCAGACCCAACCCCATTCCATAAAAAGTCAAAACCAAAGGCAAGTTCCCCTTAAAGCAAGACAAACTTAGCTAAGCCCTATCCTAACTACTGAGCTGTTTTTGATCTCCCCCTCCCCCGGGGTCACCCCTTCTACACTGTGAGAAGAGCGGAGTATTTTGCAATGTCACCTTTCATACCTGTGGCACATAAAATGCAGAGCAAGTTAACAGTCACATAACAGTTGCTTTTCTTTTTAAAGTTTTGCATTAAACACACGCACACAACAGAGTTTTCCTTATTTTTTGTATGTTTTTGAGATTGCCCCCACCCTCCTCTGAATACTTACCATATACAAAACTCATTCTAAAAACCTATTTTCCCAAAAGGAGTAACACTGACAAACCTCCCCTTTATCAAGGGGACAAAGTAGGGTCATTCAATTCATATTTACCAACAGATTTGACAACTGTTTTAACATCAAATCTAAGGTTTTACTACAAATCAAATCAACTTCAGCAGAAAGGGAAGGAAGGTCCAGTTGGACAAACTGATGTTTTTTTTAAGTAACCAGGGAAAGGCAGACAGTGGAACAAATACATGGGATACCACTGTCAAGTGTAATTTTGCCCAAAAGGTCTGCACACTTCAGTCAGATGACCCCATAAACCAAGTCACACACAAAATCAACGTCAGTTCAATTAGTCCAAATCAAGCTCGTGGATTCAAAGGACTACGGAATAGCCAATTCCTGGAAGCTGAAGTCAGGTTAAACATTACCAACTCCCTCAGAGGACACATGGGAATGCACATACCAAGTTTCCTACTATTTCCCAGGAGTGGGATCATCGGTTTCCCTTGCAGACAAAGAAGACTTTACTTCCATGTTTCTTGCCTAGGATATCAATGACTCCAATCCATACATATCTATGTATTTTTTCTTTGGAAATAAAAGTGTCAATATTCAATTCTCTATTCAGTAATGTGCATGGGAGTTCAGGCCCCCATGCTCTCACAAGAATAAAATAGGGATATATACATAAACAGTCACTGTCTCCAAACCAAAGCCCTCATAAATCCCTAGATAACAAGAATACTAAACAATGCACTAGGGACTGGCTTCAGGAAAATTCATGCAACCCTCCACACTCCCAACATACTCCCTGGCTCACAAGACACCTACCCCATGCCACCTCTGCCTCCACGGCCACCTCCACGACCTCTGGGTTCATAGCCACCACTGCTGCGGTTGTAACCACCGCCACCGCCCCTGCCGCATCCCCCACGGTCCTGTTGGCCTCCCCCGTAGCCACCGCCACCACCACTCTGGTCCTGACTGCCATAACCACCACTGCCACCACTCATGGAGGACTGATCTTGGCCATAGTTACCTCCACCACCCCCTCCGCCACCTCCACTGCTACTGTTGTACTGGTTCTGTTGTCCATAGCCCTGAGGGGGATTATAGCTTTGCTGTTGCCCATAGCTCTGCTGCTGTCCGCCATAGCCAGACTGTTGGCCATAGCCCCCAATTGGGGGCTGTCCATAGCTGCTGCTCTGAGAACTGCCACCGTAACTTCCCGAAGTGCTGCTAGGAGCTGGCTGCTGGCCATAGCCAGGATAGGAGGACTGCTGCCCATAAGATGACTGAGAACTCTGGCTACTGCCATAGCCACCTGAGCCATATCCCTGGGGAGTTGACTGAGTACTATAGCTGTTCTGGGTCTGTCCATAAGAAGAACCATAGCTGCTCTGGCCATAGCCTGACGTATCTGACTGGCCATAACCACTGTAACTCTGCTGTCCATAGGGCTGACTGCTCTGTTGGGAGTAGCCCTGCCCAGGCTGGGTGGG
>CAUYPK010040961.1:0-33386 GCA_963574355.1 Loris lydekkerianus
TCCATGGTGTACATATACCACAATTTATTAATCCATTCATGGATCGATGGGCACTTGGGCTTTTTCCATGACTTAGCAATTATGAATTGGGCTGCAATAAACATTCTGGTACAAATATCTTTGTTATGATGTGATTTTTGGACTTCTGGGTATATACCTAGTAGAGGAATTATAGGATAGAATGGCAGATCTATTTTTAGATCTCTAAGTGTTCTCCAAACATCTTTCCAAAAGGAATGTATTAATTGCATTCCCACCAGCAGTGTAGAAGTGTTCCCTTTTCTCCACATCCACGCCAACATCTCTGGTCTTGGGATTTTGTGATATGGGCTAATCTTACTGGAGTTAGATGATATCTCAAAATAGTTTTGATTTGCATTTCTCTGATGATTAAGGAGGACGAGCATTATTTCATATGTCTGTAGGCCATGCTCCTTTCTTCTTCAGAGAAGTTTCTCTTCAAGTCCCTTGCCCAGCCTGCAATGGGATCACTTGTTCTTTTCTTGCTTATGTATTTGAGTTCTCTGTGGATTCTGGTTATTAAACCTTTGACATAACCTGCAAATATCTTCTCCCATTCTGAGGGCTGTCTGCTTGTTTTACTTACTGTGTTCTTGGCTGTGCAGAAGTTTTTTATTTTGATCTGGTACTAGTAAAGTAATTTTCTTTTGAAGATTCTCATTGTTGTTTTATCAAAACCAACACCACTTTCTTCATTCAGTCTGATGAAGGTATTTGTAGGGATAAATTGAAACAAATTTGGATGGAATTTTTTGTTCCTCAAAAAAAAGTTTGAAAAACAAAAACCAGCATTGCCAAAACCAACAATAGGCTAAAATATAAAATTTTTTTAGAAGTTAAAAAGAAAATATTAACCCCCCCAGAAAAAAAAAGCCAAATCAATCATGGTGCATTCATTCAAATATAATTCCACATAATTTAATAAGAAAACTTGTTATGTAACTAGACTGCTATGATTCCAAATGGCCCCAGGTAATAAAAATGTTCAGTAATTCAAGAATACTGTGATAATTTGAGTACCTCCAGAAGCTGACTCTGAGACAATTTAAGCGTTATTTGGGAAATAATTCTGAAAACCACTGATGAAGCGAGACAAGTGTATCAGAATTACTTTCAGAGCTTATTAAAATACAGGTTGCTCCGTCCCACCTTTAGAGTTTCTCATTCCATAGGTCTGGGTTACCTCTAAAAGTATGTGTTTCTAAGAAGTTCCCAGGTGATGCTTACACTGGAATAGGAAGCACAGTTTAAGAACGACTTGAAAACAGTGTGTCCATCAACTCCTACAGTTACTCTTTCTGATGCTCTGCATTTTTCTCTGTATTTCACTCTATAACTCCTTGTGTTTCTCTCTATCTTAGCATACTTACCTCATGATAATGTTCTCTTTGCTGCCATTTCCCTAGCTAGACTCTGAGGTTCTTGACAAGGAAACTTCCTTCCATCTCTATTATTCAGTGACTTGCATACAACAGACTCTCCAGAAATATTGGATTAAAAAAAAAAAAAAGAAGAAGAGAAAAAGGGCGGCACCTTTGGCTCAAAGAAGTAAGGCACTGGCCCCATATGCTGGAGGTGGTGGGTTCAAACCCAGCACCAGACAAAAAAAAAAAAGTAAAAAAGAAGAGAAAAAGAAAGTCACAGGGAAGAGAAAGGGAAGGAGAAGGAAAGAGACAGAGACTAGAAACCATACTATCAGCTTAAATCCTTGATTGGCTCATTGCCTTAGTTGAGTTCTCCAGGAAACAGCTGCTGAGTCAAGGGCTGAGTGTATCTAGATTTAGTTAATGCAGGGATGCCCAACTTGACAGGGCAGGAAAAGAAATGGAAGGCAAACAATGAGGGATGCATTATTGAGAGGTATGTACAGTACATGACTGAAATGGGTGAGGAAAAGCTCCGGAAGACTGTACAACACGTGCCTCCCAGTCAGAGTGGAGAGGGCACAGGGTACTTTCCCCAACGTCCTTCAGTTGTTGGTTAGGGCCTACCCCAGGAGTGCTTTAAATCTCAGGCACTCCCATCCTTCTGTACAAAGGTCCTGGATATTGAAAGCTGGCTGGCACGGATGAAAATGGTAAAGGATTCCAGGGGAGATAAATGAAGTCTTAATGGCATCAACTACACTCACCACAGGGAAACTTCCACTGAGTTATCTTTAAGAGAACATGAAAACTTTGCATAATCTTGGTGCATCAATTAACATATTTTAGCCTTTTCTATTGGAAGAATCCATTTACAATGACAAGACTTGGTCTAAGGCAAATGTAAGTCTCTTTTGAAAGAGTCATGATGCCCATCATGAAGGCATTACACTTTAGCTTCACCAAGCTTGATAGCCTCCTTAGAGATAGTCAATTGTTTGATTCATTGCCCTGAAAGAAATGAG
This sequence comes from Loris lydekkerianus, assembly GCA_963574355.1. Classification (NCBI taxonomy): domain Eukaryota; kingdom Metazoa; phylum Chordata; class Mammalia; order Primates; family Lorisidae; genus Loris; species Loris lydekkerianus. The sequence goes on from CAUYPK010040961.1 coordinate 2,411, forward strand.
AATATAAAACAGACAAAAAAAGAAAGCATAGATTTTTTTATGGCCCAGAAACATGTCTTAAGAGGCAGAGAAGTTCTTTCTGATTCCCTGTGGTCCTTAGCAAGGAATTGATAAGTAACAGCAAGCTCCTGCAGCATCTCTTTCAAAGAATGGCTAATCAAGGAGATTGTAAAATGATCTATAAAAGTATTCTTCTGGCACTGATGAAGTGAAAAAATGTCCTTATAAATTCTTTATATGTGCCATATAAGTATGTCATTTTTGGTAAAGCTATATTTTCTGCTAACTAAGAAGCGCTGTTTGAAAGTTACATAAATCCAAGAATGATTAAATGGACACACAGGTACTTTCTTTTCATTTTTGACTACTTGCCATCATTTTCATCCCAGTTAATAAAATCATCTTCCTGTGGAGTTTAACTTGTGATTTATTAAGCATGCAGGAAATGCTTTTATGAGCAAGGCATAGGGTTAATCATCATGTGTGACACGATGAACAAAATAGAGTCCTCCCTTTCAAGAAGTTTATGACTTCATAAAAGAACTAGTACCAATGTGTGGAAAAATTAAGATCACTAAGTCACATCACAGAAAATAGGCCATGGAAAGTCAGAGAGGGGAAAGTTTATTTATGTTAAGGAAGCTGAAACCTTATGGGCTGGGGGACCCTACAGCACTTGCAGGATTTTGAAATGTAGAAGGAGGAATAGCATTCTATGAATATGAGACAGAATAAAGGTAGGGAAACAAAATAACAGAGTATTTACAAATGGGAAAATAGAGTTCAGCTTGATTACTGCATGAAGTATAATCAGAGGAAAGAAAATTAGAGTCAGAAGCAGATTTGTAAAAGGTCATGAAATTCTAGAACTGCACTGTCTAATACAATGATTATTTCCCACTAATGGCCATTGACCATTTAAAATGCAGCCAAAAACATAATTCAAAGATTTAGTAGGTAAGAAAGAATGTAAAATAGCTCATTAATGATTTTTATAGTGATGACATATTAAAACAGTAATATTTCAAACATATCGGCCTAAATAAAACACATTATTCCACTTTGCTTTTGTTAAATGGCTACTAAAACTTTTGTAATTTTTGGACAAATAAATAAAACTTATATATTTATAGGGTATAATGTGATCTTGATATGTATTCATTATAGAATGATTAAATCAAGCTAATTGAGATATTCATCATCTTATATACCTTTTTATGGTGAGAACACTTAAAATCTATTCTCTTAACAATTTTGAAATATTAGTACATCATTATCTACTGTAGCCACCATGCTATACAATAAATCCATAGAACTTAGACTTCCTGTCTATCTGAACTATTGTATCCTTTGACCAAAATGTCCTTATTTCCCACCCAGCCCCAGCCCATGGTAACCAATATTCTACTCTCAATGTCTATGAGTTTGACATTTTCAGATTTCACCTACAAGTGACATCATGCAGCACTTGTCTTTCTATGCCTGATTAATTTCACTTAGCATAATATCCACCAGATTGCAATTTGAATTGTATTCTATTGCACAATGCTGCTGCTCTAACACCCAGAACTAAGATGTTCATCCTTTGTTCTATAAGCAGGTAGGCAGGAACTTTAGGACAAAGGGAAGGTGTCTTGCTGACATGCTTAGAAATCTGCTTCAAGACTCTTGATTTAAAAGGAAGGGACTAGAGAAAGAAAGAAGAAAAAGGAAAAGCATAAGTGATGTAATGAAGCAAGCAACAGCCAGGTGTGTGTAGTTGCTGGTGGATACAGTGTGGATATGCTGGTGAGGGGGCAGCATGGAAGGAAAACTCTCACACTCAGTTATTTGCAGGGCAATCACCAATGGGGCCTGAAGAGGCAAGTAATTCACATGCTCAGAGAGTAGCAAGGAAGTGCTACCCTGAACAAAAACCTCAGGGGACTTTTATGGAACATGGAAAGTATAAAAGTGTAACAGGGCATGGAACAAAAAAGTTAATTATAAACAAAGAAACTCTTACTTCATTACTTAAAGTAAGGATAAGAGTCATTTTTTAACATGACAGTATAGAACAAGGTAGTAATAGGAAAAAGCAAAGAAAGTTACAAAAGAAATGGGTGTAATGCTTAAGGGTAAAGTTAACTTCCTTGACTTTCTCTGTTGGTCCCATTCTATACTTTGACAGATCTTAATATATTATTGCTAAACATTCTGTTCAGACCACAGCTGGTGCTGTGTGCAGCATGGGCGTGTCGCAGGAGTCTGGGCTATTGCCAACAGACTCAGCCATGTTAGCTAGCTCTGGGCAGTCTTGTTGCTGAATATTCCATTTAACACACACACACACACACACACACACACACACACACACACACACCTACCTGCAACCCCGTGCTGTGTACAGCATAGAATGTGGACTCTTATCAACAAATCCTCTGGAATGTCAGCCTAAGCTGTATTCTGTCCTTGATCTTTCACCCATATCTCCAACCAGCAGGGTGTGAAGTACAGGAGACTAGACAGAGGGAAGTGATGTTGGGAAGGGCCATAGTCAGTCTCGGCCTTATATGCATTAGGTGCAGGAGAGGGTAGAAGTGAAGCACAACTCCAAGTTACAAAATAAAGTAAACTGGAATAAGTGTGAAGGTATTAACAGAAAAAGGCTTAAAGAAGAAAAGATGGGTTCAGATTAAGACATATGAGTTTTAGGTATTCATGGGACATGTAGGTAGAGTGTCTGAGCAGGCAGTTCGCAATATGTGAGAACAGATGCCCCTACAACCTGGAAAGAGACTTCCAAAGACCATAGGAAGACTGAAGCACTCACAGATATTTTTTATAAATAGCAATTATTCCTTAAGAAATGGAGGCCTTTTGTTCTTCTTAGATCAGATATCAAAAACACTATACCAGTTGTCAACTGTCTCAGGCAATGTTGTCTGTAAAAGGAAGTTCAAGCTATGGAAAAAGCATAAAATAAGGGAAAACTCCTCTTTCATTCAGCAATTATTTATTAAGCTCCAACAAGGGTCAGGTACTGCCTAGCATGCAGAAGAAATGCAGACAAGGAAGGCATCACCCTGTCCTGGGAGCAATCATACTCACAGCTTTTTCTCAGGTAAAATAAAAGTGTTAAAGAGTGATTAAGCTAGTATGAAAATATGTCATGTTTTTTAGTGGTAAAGATTATAACCTCTAACAGAAATAAAACTGGAGGCCAATGCTTGAGCTTCAAGAATGGCACCACATTTTAATTTTGTGACTGCTGTTAGTATGACACAATACTAGCCTTAATACTTCTTAGCATTCTGTATCATTAAGCTTCTATTGCTTTTAATGTTGACATCCAGGAATTCTTTCTTTCTAATACAGACAAGGTCTGTTTTATGGTCTATGAAGTTATGTCTCTAGTTTTAAAATATCATTTCCAGAATTAAAGTTATCTACAAGAGCCTCCTCACAGCTGAGAACACTACATCTCATAGACTAAAAAAGACCAGATCCATTTACTATTGTAGCAAATAAAAGCACCACATCAAATTCTCACAGCATTAACTGGAATTGTATCATGGTTCAGATGCCACTGCATAGAGGTTTGCCAGTGGCACTCTAACAACCACAAACAAAACATTTTGATGTATTTGGGGGTGGAGGAAACAGGACATTGAAGCCTTGAGGAATCATTATGTTCTCATGAAGTCTGACCCCTGGGTTAAAGGAATAGAGAACATAAACATCTTTCAGAAAGAGAAAGAACAAAGCATGGCTGCAGTTGAAGAAATAGGATGGTTAACAGACACTGTAATCATGTCTGGCAGAGTGTGTAAATTTTGTACAACATCCAGACTAAGCCCTATCATTTCCACTGACCAGGGGCAACTCCACAGTTTTGTTAGATCTGTACTGATGGTTCAAGAAAAACACAATGTAAAATTCTTTATGAAAAGAAGACATAAGTCTATTTTTTTTTAAAGTCCAAGCATGGTGATTTCTTACTACAGATAAATTATGCAGTCACTTTAACTCATTGGTCTTCTAAAATCAGAACAAAAAAAGCAAACATGGGCCCAAGATCCTGCTTTGTCAGAATCTTGACAGAATGTTCCAGGATATAGCCACAGCACTGGGGAGAGAGTTGAAGACAAGTCCTTAAGCTTGTAATTAACCCTAAAAGAAGAGAATGTGATTCGATGATCATCCCAATAAAAGAAGAATAAATGATGATGCAGTGACAAATCAGACAAAGGCACTCTTTCTCAGAAGAAAAATATTACTGCAATTTCCATTTTAATTTGAGCTCAACTATTATTTAGTAAAACTCTATAGAACCTCAAAGACTATTAATTCGGATCTTCTAGGGTGTCAGTGAAATACACTATAACTTTATTTTTTTCCTCTTCATTGCTTCAGAATCCTAACAGAAGAATAAATGTAGAAAAATGGCATTTTATGTGATCCTTATAATGATTATAGAAAATCAAGGCATTGATCTTCTCCTCATTCTCCATTTAAATGAAGGCATGTTCAGTGCCCCCTTCCCACTGTGACATTTGTTTTAAGTTTAATGTCTGCACAATTAGAAAGCCATCTTGTTACATTAAATGCAAGACATTGATTTAAAAAGAGGTAAAATGTCCATGTCCCACATTCTCTAAATACCAGCTAGAAGAAAGTCACACTAGAAGTAAAGAAAATTTTAAATTTTTTGGTATAAAAATATTCCTTTTGGGAGGAGAGATAGCTAACCTTTACTGAGTTCTAACTAAATTCCTAACATTGAGTGAGGTGCTATACACAGATTGTGTCATTTCATCCTCACATCACCTAATGGTAACCTAAAACTGGACTGCTAGGGATGGACATTGCTAGAAATGGGGAGACCCAAGCAAATTCTACCCACTGCCCAAGGTCTGCACCTTATCACACAATTGTTCCAGCCCCTTTCCCCAAGGTTCCTTCTTTTCTACCATAGGAGGTTTGCCCCAGGCTGCTACAGCATAGACTACCATCATCCTGACATCCCTGCATAAAAGAGAGCTCAACTGTAAGGGGCAATAACAACACATGTCTCTGAGACTCACATGGATAAGGAAAGTAAATGTAAAAGCAAGTCTAAGTGTACTGCTCTTGTATGTATTACACTAAACTAAAAAGGAACAGTGAGGGCTTCTTTGCCATAGCTAATAATTTTCTCTATTCACAAACAAGCAGAAAATGGTAGGACTACAGCAGAAATGTTTTACAAAGATAGTGGGGTGAGCCAAGTGCTGCAGTGACAGCAGAGGCAGGGAGGACCATAGTTACTAATGGAAAGCTGAACTAGAAGTATTGGTTCCAAGTAACAGAAATGAGTTTTTTAAACAAAAAGGGGGGTTGAAGGATACTAAAGATTCTTTAGAGATACAAGAACAAGTTGAACAGAGTGAAGTTGGAAAAGTCAGAAGCAGAAAAGCTCTGATTCCTGGAGTTCTACTTAACACCACTAATCACTAGGGAAATACATGCAAATCAAAAGAGAAGAGATACCACTTCATACTCACTTGGGGGTGGAGGAGGAAGAGGAAGAAGAGGAGAAATAATTGTAAAGAAAATGACTGTTGGTGAAAATCTGGAGATGCTAGAACACCGGTTTATGTTTATGGGAATGAAAAATGATGCAGCCACTGGGGAAAACAGTATGGCAATTTCTCAAAAGAAGATAAAACAGAATTGCCATATGATTCAGCAGTGCTGTTTCTGGGTATATACCCAAAGAAATTTAAAGCAGGGTCTTGAAGAGATCCTTGCACACCCATGTTCATAGTAACATTACTCACAAGAGCCAAAAAATAGTAGCAACCCAAGCATCCATCCATCCATGGTTGGATGGATAAACAAAATGTTACAAACACACACACACACACACACACACACATATACACACACACACACACACACACACACACACACACTGTGGAATATTATTTAGCCTTTAAAAAGGAAAAAATTCTGACACATGTTACAACATTGATGAACATACATTGAAGACATTCCTCTAATTGAAATAAGCCAGCCACAAAACAAATACCACAGGACTCCACTTGTATGCGGTACTTAGTGGAATTCATAGAGGCAGTAGAATGGTAGTTGCCTGGAGCTGCTGAGCTGCTGGAAGGGAGGAGTGGGAACTTATCATTAAGTGAGGACAGAGTTTCAGTTTGGGGAGATAAAAATGTTCTAAGGATGGATGGTGATGGTTGCAGAGTGAGCAGTTTGAATGAATGTGCCTAAGGCCACTGGACTATACACCCAACAATGGTTAAAATGATAAAGTCTCTGTTATGTGCCCCAACAACAAGGATGAGAATGGGGAAAGATCACTGCATCTGTTTTCTAAAGGGTTATCTGTTACTGAAAGAGAAATTTCCCATAGAGGAAAGCCAAGTTGCAAAGGCTACATGTGATCCAGGCAGGGGACTAAAATGTTCATCAAGGACCTTGGCTATGATAAGGGACTCCAGACTCTGAATCAGTCATTTTATTTCGACCTTCCATGTGATCTTTTAGATGCATCCATATGCAAAAATATAACAATTTTTGAGAAGCACCATATTGGAAAGATCACTGGACTTGATCCTGAAGACTTGGGTGTGGTCTCAACCACACTTCTTCACCAATCACAGAACTTGAAGACTTGCTTTGTTTATCTGCAAAATTAAGATACTAATTCTTGTTCTGATCCCAGAAAAAATGTAAAGATGAGATAAAATGGAAAGTATGAACTTGCTTTGTAAACTAGAAAATGCTATAAGAATATGTAGTATCCTGATTGTAATTATAAATACGAATTTTTAAAAGATGATTTTCCCTGTTGAAAACATGGGAAGAGATTTCTCTCTCCTCCTTTTTCTGACAGCATTTACCTTAGAAAACTGTTAATTTCAAGGACTTTCTCTTCTCTTAGAATTGTAGTTCAATCCTTTTGAAGACTGAGGACTAGCCTGGCATTGTGCCTGCTTTATGACCTGTTAAAATCTTTCTCAAGAACCTAGGAGGCTTCTCTATGAATGAATATAAATATCAAGAGAGAGACAGCCTCTATCTCCCAGTTTCTGTGGGGGAACAGGAGTCTGACCTTGGGGGGACACTTTGCTCCAAGTGGCAACACTACCTCTTATAAAGATATGAGAAACTTATTTTTTTTTCCTTTGGATAAAGCCAATCAGCTAACACACATGGTCACCTCAATTACCAGGTAAATTCAGAATGAACTATGCATAACGAACAGTGGTGTCAAGTCCATACTTGGGAACTAGTTACTGTTTGTCATGAGACCATTTAGGTTATATTACCTCATTCTATGTAAGAGTGAGATTTCTTTCTGGTCTAGCAATTTCCAAGCAAATTACCTATGATATTCATCACATTTTGGTTTAATGCTTATTTAATAATAAAATTGTTTTCTTATTTTATTGTCTTTGTGTAGACATTTTCTCAGTTAGGAGCAAATTTTATTTATGTTTTATTTATTTATCCACTTGATCTCTCAAGTGGATAAATAGATGAATCTGCAATAGATGAATCTAATCACTGACCTAGATGAAAATGGGTACCTGCCTCGACACACCGTACCTCTCAATGTAGGGGAACAGGATAGAGAGTGGTGCAAAGTCATGGAATGGAAACACAATGAGGACAGAAGGGGATGGCTCTCAGAGAAGGAAGGCTGCTCATGAGACCCCCAACGTGTTCACTGCAAAAGCCCATTTTCAGCAGGGAGGCAGACACCTGTTATTTTCCACATTTCTACATGATTCCATTAAAATGTGATTATATTCACTGAACACTTGTATATCAACTCACATTTCAGTGACCCTGAATTACTGAAATTATTTGAACTATCTCCATGAATCTCTCCTATCCCTGGATACCTCTGGTAACACTCTAGAAAAAATCAGTTACGTCCACAAATATGAATGTTTAATTCATAGAAAAGTTATAGCTATTACAAATGCTAATGTATTTTTCTACCCTCATCTTTTCCAGTTCTCAAAAAATTAAGCCAAAGAAAAACATTTCCTTAATGCTTTTAGTTAATTAGCAAAAGAAAAGACTCTCTGAAGAATGGAAATATAGTTCTCCTATTCCCTTTCCTGGGCATGAAAGAGAAGCAGATGGTCTCTTATCTGTGTAAACAACCATCAGAATGCCAATGGTGGCCAGATGAGAGGACAAACTTAGACATGAAAGGAGAGAAATAAATAAATGAAAGAAAGGTGAACGGACTAGTTTTGAATTAACAAAAAAGAACATTGTGATTAAAGTCTAACAGTTGATGTTTGTGTTTTGCAAATCATAAGTATGTAAGGTAGTTAAAAGCAGTTCATATGAGGTTTGTAGCCCAGGGTATTCCATACTGACCTCACTGCTTGAGAAAGAAAACACTTTATCGCATGGGGCAAGTCAAAGGCCATTCAGCAGACTTTTTACCATGGTTTCTGTGATCTAGGTCTCTAGAGGGAATGTCAGTTTGGCTAAGAGTCAGCGAAACTGCAGAGGGAAAAACATACGTGCAAAGCATCATCCAGTCAAATTCAAAAGAAAAAACAAAATATGACAAAGTAGAGGAAAAGGGAAAGAAACGCTGAGGTGTTTACATTTTTCAATTTTTATACCAACAATAGTTAATAGATGATATTTAACTCATTCTGGAATTAATTTCCTTATGAAACTAAATATACTTTTACTTCAACTGCATTTTTCTCTTGTGGAAATTAAAATTAAGAAAAATAAAATCTAATTATTATGTCACTGCATAGAAATTTCTCTACAAAATAATGCCTTTTTTTTTTTTTTTTTTTTTTTTTTGCATTTTTTTGCCGGGGCCGGGTTTGAACCCACCACCTCTGGTATAGGGGGCTGGCTCCCTACTGCTTGAGCCACAGGTGCCACCCAATAATGCCTTTTTTAAAAAGACCAAAATATTAAACTGTATTAAACTGGGGCCATCTTTCCCCTATACATGAAACAAAGGAGTTAAAATTAAGCTAACTAATTTTTTTAATATTAAATTTCAGTTTTAAAAATGGCAAACCACATAGGTTTATCAAACTAAACATTAGGAATTTAATATGTAGTTTATCAATAAAAACAGTGGTGTGCTACATAACTCTCCATATCACTGGCCCTACCACAGGTGGGACTGTGTAGGAGTTAAACACCCCACCTTAGAGCCCCACTGTCTGGGCTCAAAGCCCACCTCTGATGCTACCTGTGACCTAATCTCCCAGTGTCTCAGTGTCCTCATTTGGAAAATAGAGATGAGGACAATGGAAAACTGATCCCACATGTTTGTTGTGAAGATTAAACAAAGTAACATATATAAAGTGTTGACAACAGTGTTTGACACATAGAAACTGATATAAGTGTTACCAAACAAAAGTGGTACCATTATATTTTCTAGACACTTCATGTTTGGAAATCTGCAAGTAATGTTATCAGGTAGGAGAAGAAATGATGCCTTTTTTTTTTTTTGGTCCGGGGCTGGGTTTGAACCCATCACCTCTGGCATATGGGGCCGGTGCCCTACTCCTTTGAGCCACAGGCACCACCCCAAATGGTGCCTATTTTTATTACCCCAGCATCACCTTGCTTTACCTGAAAAATCCAGGCCAATTGTTCCCCCACAGGGTAGTGTCACATCTGCGTAGCACCCCCAGGCCTCCTCTTGCCAGCCTGTTTCATGTGTTAGGTTGGGGACTCTCTCTGTTGCTTCTGACAGTATTAAGTGACTTCTTTAAATATGGTACAGAGTATTGTGAATGAATATATAAATATGTTAGGATGGCATAACAACACATGTAAACCCAGCAAAATTAAATAATCGCATATAACAAAGTCACTGGTGCCAAAATGAATTGCCTAGGCCAAAAAGAAAAAGAGGAAAATTCCTGCAGAAATTTCTACGGAAATTACATTATTTGGCATAAAAAGTTATAGCATGTCTAAAATATAAATATTCTGCTCATGCTTTGCACTGACCACTCAGATTTGGCGGGGGGGGGGATTTTAAAAAATTCATTTCATATATCATTTTGGTAAATATTTCTTCTATCCTCAGTAAAGGTCAATGTCCTTAAAATTTTTGAATAAGAAATCATCAAAACATAATGAAGCCAATTTAATGTTGCACTGGCTGACAACAACCTTGTTCCTTTCAGAAATCAGCATAAAAAGCAAGTTAGGAGGCAGAAAAAAAAAATACATGATAAACCTCCGAGGAAGGGTCTGTTCACTGCTGCATCCCCATTGCCTAGGTCAGCACAGGCACACAGCAGGTATTTAATAAATAGTTGTCTAGGTTTTGAGTGAATAAAAAAAATGTTTACTTCTAAACCTATTATAAAGTAGAAGATTCTGGATTTTGTATAAGGGGTCAGTGGTCTAAAAAGCTGTTCTCTTTTGGAAATACGATGAGAGGTTGGCTTGTCACGATGACCGTGGGTGCCATGCGCAGGCAGTCTGTGGAGTCCAAGGATGTTAAACGTGCTACAATATTGATGGACATGAATGGAACTATCACAGGACAGTCCAGAACGATAAACAATTTTTCCAGGCAATATCCAAACAGCAGCCCATTGAGAATTACTAGAAGCAGAAAGAGGGTGGTTGATGGGATTGGAAAAAAACAAAGACTAGCAAGTCAGAGCAAGAAAATCAGAAAGGTAGGGAACAGGAGTCAGACACTGTGTAGCACCCAGAAGGTCTCTGCTATTGGAGGGATGGAAGTGTTTGGAGGAAAACTCAGCACACCCAGATACAGCAACCAGCTAATATTTAAAATCACCTCAGTTACAACTAAGCAACCACCTTTTTTGGCTCAGCGGCTAGGGCGCCAGCCACATACACTAGAGCTGGCAGGTTCGAATCCAACCCAGGCCTGGCAAACAACAATGACAATTGCAATAAAAAATAGCCGGATGTTGTGGCAGGTGAAAAATAAATAAATAAATAAATAAAGCTAAGCAGTCACTTTTTAAAAATAAAGCAAATATAGAAGGATTATAAAGTAGATTGCAAGCTTATTTCAGATTTAAGGTAAGACATTCAAAGAAATTCTACGTGTGTGGCAAGCATCCGGAGTATGTCTGCTGAACTCCATCCACACACTGCCATGTACCCCTTCCTGCTCAGGCCTCACCATCCATGGGGGGACTTCGCTGGGAATAACCTCAGGCTCTGAGCATCAGGCAGTTCATCAAAGATGAGGAGAGAGCTAAGGAGAAACTCCCTGGGGCTTGCACCAGGATTGGAGAAAGAAGAAAGAAATTGTCTAAAGGAGGGTAAAGATGTTCAGGACAGTCCTCCAAAGGGAAGCTTCACAGCACGAAGCTCACGATGTCCCCAAGGCAACAACATTACAGCCTTGTTTATTTCACTTATTAAATATTTGTTAAGTATTTGTGTGCATTAGGCAATGTGTGCGGCGCTAGGGATTGAGATGAACAAGAAACACAGCCTGGCCCTTGGGAAGTCTATTGTCCACCAGGAGAAGCAGACATTAAACAATCGAAATTCCCCAGGTGCCTAGAGGAAGGATAGCAAGTGGATCTGTTTTAGATTGCAGTGAGGAAGACTTCTTTAAAGAAGTGGCATCTTGCAGGGTTCTGAAAGACAGGAATGAGGATGTCTCTGCAGAAACGCATTCAGGGAAGGAGCTCAGTCTGCACCTGAGACCAGACGGTCTGACATGATCCCCAAGAGCTGTGACAAAGGCAGTGTGAGCCGTTGTCTTGGTGACTTGGGGAAACAGACACGAGGTAAGGGTGAGGACATGCTGGGGACATGCCCCTTCAACCTCCTACAGGAGTTTGGGTTTAACTGAACATTGGTGGGCTTTAATCAGGCCTGAGACAATGTAAATCTTCATAAGGTCCCTCTGCCTAAAATATGGAGAGGAATTGCAAGAAAACAGACAAAGATGCTATTAAGGAAACTAATGCAGTGGTCCAGGTGTTCAATGACTGTGGCCTAGTGGGAGGTGACAGCAGTGGAAACAGGAGACAGGGATAGATACCACATACAGAGTCAAGGGACTGGGAATGGGTTGGATGTAGAGAGTGAGGAAGGAATATCAAAGATGACCCACTGGTGTGACCAACTTCTAGGATGCCCGAGGCTGACATGAGGAGAAGATTAGAGGAGGAAGGACTGAGGTGGACTTGGTCACTGTCAGTGCCCGAGGACAAGCCTTACAGAGAGGCGTGGCACTCTAATTCCCAACTCAGTAGTGAACCCTGAATCAGGATGTGAATTTGGGAGTGGCAGACACAGATGGCCTCAGATGTGATCACCTAGGAAACGATTATTTATCTTCGTTCATGGACAGCACATTGTTAAGTTCTCTAAAGTCAAGTAAATGTGATCCCATGGAGAATAATTTCATTTTTAATATTTGTTCTATTACATTTCACTCAGTAACCAGTTTTTCTTGCCTGCATTCTCATAGAAGTGAAAAAAGCCTTCGAATGATGGCTCTTTGTACTTAGCATGTAGACAAAAGAGGCTGTCTGAGGAGTAGCAATAATTGGTTGTTGTCCTTGTGCTGTCCATATTATTTATGAGTTCAATAAAATTGAACTAGCAAACACAGACATTCACTGTGAATCTGAAACACACTGAACGGCATGGTAATGTGGGAAGCATTGCAGCCTCCATTTCTGTTCCATGTCTTAAATCCTGGGGTCCCATCAACACCTACCAGTGAAGTTTAAACCCTCAGCTGCATATTCCTCCAGTTTCTCTCTTACCACACCCACACGACAAGGCAGGATTTAACAGCAAGTGTTAGTACTGCTTCCCCGTGGCCAGGGGAAAATGAGAGGGACCCATTGGCTAAGTCCACATTCAGAACACACTTTCTGGAAGCTTCCGTGGTCTCATCAGATCACTCCCTCTCTGCTCACTTGTTGATTTTCCACCCCTTAAAATCAGGAGGTGTCTAATTCACCTCTGAGTCTCTGACTCCCGGCATAAGGCCTACTATTCCCAGAAATGCAAATGCCTGTTGAATGAATTACATTGACCAATCTTAATGCTGTGTAATATGGGAAAATTGACTGCTTTGTTAAGCATGGAAAAATTACCTTCTATTTTTTGAATCATGGAAAAAAACAAACTGCTTTACTCCTATAAATGCAGTTACTCTTTAAGATACTGAGCAATTTTTTAAAGGGCTATCTGTCTTAGAAAAGACTAAGTGTCCACTACCCAAGGCTGAGTCCATGTTGCAGGTCCAACTGCTTGCTGAGGCCCCATCATCTCCAGCCTTAAGGTAACGTTACTCATTGTACCATTTAAATAAAGTAGAAGACAGGCCAAAAATTTCTTACCAAGATGTTTATACTTTTAAAATCTTCAAGTCTTAAATCTAGGATTTTACCATAACAGAAATTGGCAAGGCTTTTTCAGAATTTAGAAGGGTGCACTACACAATCATTTTAACCCCGCTTACCCAAAGCACACAATAAAAATAAATAAATGAATAAATAGCAGTCCTAAAATTGTGCAAAGCAAAAGATATAGTCTCATTATATCTCTCTTCATGTATTCTGTTCTTATATAACAGCATTCAGCCATAAATAGGGTTTTTAGAGAAAAATGAAAGATCCATAAGAAATCTTTCTTGGCATTAGCACTGAGCTGGAATTCTAGCTATCTTGGAGTCCCTTAACCTCCTACTTTCTCAGTTTCTTCATCTGCTTAACAGAACTAATCTTAATTTTACCTTAAAGTATCATTATATAAAATTCAATGAGTAAAGGCAGTTAACGTTCAGTAGATGGCTGTGGTATATGTGGACCATCCTTCCTGATCACGTGTACAGTAGAGTTAAGTACATGAATTCTGGGATCAGACTATTGCTATGTGACCACAGGAAAATTATTTAACCTCTTGGTGCTTCAGTCAGCTACCTGAAAATGCAAAGCTTCTTATTCAAAATTATTAAAAATTTTGAGAAAGTAGCAGCAGAGCATTAAACCAACTGTGGGACCTCCCTGAGGTACCATGCAATTATGCAGGTTGCTGGCTGGTGAAGCCAGTCTTGGCCTAAGTTTTCAGTCCTGAGGACATTGAACCTCTTACAAGATTGGTATAGGAATTAAATGAAGCAATATATGTAAAAAAATTTAGAATAATGTCTGGCATATATTTAAGTGTGAGATATACACACATTTGCAACAACAGATACTTCATGAGATTTTAGAGTTCTTCTTGAATTATTAACAGCTATGTCTTCCAAATTATAATTTTATAACATAAATATGAGGGCTGTCTGGAAAGTATGCAACCAGGTAATATGAAAAATAGAGATCTATGTGGCTGGATACTTCCTGGACAGCCTTTATATGCGCTATATGGTTTGAATGTCCCACAAAATTCATGTGTTCAAACTTAGTCACCAACATGATAGTATTAAGAGTATGACCTTGAGGAGGTGATTACATCCTAAGGGCAGAGCCATCATAAATGCGATTAGTGTCTTTGTAAAAGGTCTGGAGAGACCTAGGTAGACCCTGTTGCTACGTGAAGACTCAGCATCCTCTCTGGAGGACACAAGGACAAAGCACCTTCTTGAAAGCAGAGACTGGGTTCGCTAAAAATTGAAACTGTCAACACCTGGATTTTGGACTTCCCAGCCTCCAGAACCATGCGAAATAACTTTCTGTCAGTTCTTATAAATTCTCTAGTATTATGTATTTTGTTACAGCAGAATGATGGACTGGGATAGTACAACAGAAAGAATGTACCCAAAAAGTCCTCGTATTTGAATCCTTATTCTTTATCTACTTTCCTCTAACATCTTCTCCTGGTATAAGTGAATGCCCTTCCCTTTCCATGGCTTTCATTTTTGGGATAACTCAAAGGAAGATAAAGTAAAAACAGAATCTGTATTCCAGCTTTTTCAGGAATTTGTAGAGAAGATGAACTGTTTCTACTGGTCAAGCTTCATTTTTAGAGTTAAATACTAAAATCCAACAAGAAAAGATCTTTGAGAAAAGAGCAATGGAAATGAACCCAGATCCAAGCAAAGATAACAGTCCCATCTCTGTCAACCAGGAAAAGAGGAGAAAAGTCATCAGTACTGGGCCATGACCTCATTTCTGTTCCTGGACCGTCCTTCAAAGAAATCGTAGAGGAGCAAGTACTTGAACCTAGAATAAGAATATTAGAATTCATTGTGCCTAAGTTGATTATTTTAAAATATCTTCTGTTTGGAATTGACACTTTGCCACCCTAGAGAAATATTAGCACTAAAAGAGAAAAACTAGTTTGCTAATAAAAGACAAAAGAAGAAGGTGACTAGAGTCATCACTGAAATTCAAACTTTCTTTAGAAGAAGAAAATGATTTAAAATATTCTATCAATGGATCCTTGAACACTAACAGCATCTCTTCCAGCACAGATGTGGAGAGAGGGGAGCACTTTTTTTTTTTTTTTAGAAACAGAGTCTCACTTTGTCGCCCTCGGTAGAGTGCCGTCACAGCTCACAGCAACCTTCAACTCTTAGGCTTAGGCGATTCTCTTGCCTGAGCCTCCTGAGTAGTTGGGACCACAGGCACCTGCCACAACACATGGCATTTTTTGGCCAGGGCCAGTTTCAAACCCTCCACCCTTGGTATATGGAGCCCACACACTACCCACTGAGCCACAGGCGCTGCCCGAGGGGAGCACTTTTACACTGCTGATGGAAGTGCAAACTAACATAGCCTCTTTAGAAAGAAGTATGGAGAATCCTCAAAAAACTCAAATTAGACCTCCCATTTCCTCCTGCAATCCCATTACTAGGCATCTACCCAAGAGGAAAAAAAATCCTTTTATCATAAGGACATATGCACTAGACTGTTTCTTGCAGCTCAATTTACAATTGCCAAAACGTGGAAACAACCTAAATGCCCACCAACCCAGAAATGGATCAACAAGGTATATGTATACCATGGAATACTATTCAGCCATTAAATAAGATGGAGACTTCGCATCTTTTGTATTAACCTGTATGGAGTAGAAACACATTATTCTTAGTAAAGAATGGAGAAGCAAGAATTCAATGTACTCAATTCTAATGTAAAGCCAGTAGATAATTCAACATATACCCTCATAAAAGAAAAACTCAATTCAATTCAAATTGGGGGGAAGCACAATGTAAGGGTACATGGCACACCTTTTGGGTTGGGACACAAGTACAAGAGGGACTGTACCTAACAAATGCAAATATTATAACCCAGTTGTTTGTACCCTCACATTAATCTGAAATTTAAAAAAAGAAAAGTTACAGCATCTCTTGCTGATTTTATGTAATAAATAGGATAGACAGTAACACTTTCCCAGCCATTTTCTTCATATCCTAAAAAGGAAATACCAAAAATATAGCAGCAATCATCATCATCATTCCAGTAATACTGACTTTTTTTCAGGGAATTTAAAGTACTTGTTAAGTATCATCCTATAATAGAAAGAAGAAAAATGGACTAGTGGACTGTAGCATTACTATTGTCATTTGGATAATATAATAGCACCTGTAGTGAATTGTAAAGTAGTTGCAAAAATCAAACATCTAAAACATATAATAACATACAGACATTTCTCTTATTCTCACCTCTGGACTTCATTTCCTCTGTAAAAATGCCTGGGCAATTGAGTTTTGATAGCTCATAATGTAAATTACATCAGCATGAGTTTAAGATGATATAACAATTTAGAAAATAGGCGGCCAAATGGAAAATGTTGCATTACTCAATATTCTTGACTCACAAATGGAGCAGCTTTTCAATACTGTGCCCATGATTAGCCTCATACCAGCTCTTCATACAGATTAGACGTTGGCGGAATAAACATTTAGACAGTAGAGCATTTTTTTTTTAAGTCTGCTATTAGTCTATCATTATGAATCTTTTTTTAAAAAGAACAATATTTTATTTCTCAAACCGTGTGTTAAGTACATAGTCATAAATTTTGTAATTCTTTTTTAAACTATAGTTTGTGAATACGTGTGTGTATTTCTTTATGTATACAGTAGAACCTCCATAGTTGATCACCTCCCTACATTAACCACCTCCTTAAGTTGATCTAATTTTCATAGACTGGACATGCACCACGTTCATTACAGTAGGCCTAGTTCCCCATGTTGACCACCTCTGTATGTTGATCAGTTTATTACAACCCTTTGGGTGGTCAACTTACAAAGATTCTCTTGTATTTCTTTTTTAATATTCAGTAGTTTTATTAATTGGATTTTAATTGACAAATAAAATTATATATATTTATTGCATACAACATGGTGTTTTGAGATATATATACATTGTAAAATGGCTAGAAAGGGTATGTGTAATACTCGCATGCACTTTTTTTATAGTGGTAACACATAAAATCTACTCTTGACAATTTTTGCAATGAAATACATTGTCATTAACTATAATCATGATGTTATACAGTATATATCTGAACTTATTCTGCTTGACTGAAATTGTGTATCCTTGGGCCAACCTGTCCCTTTCCCCCCTTACGGCCCTGGTAACTATCATTCTACTCTCCACTTCTATGAATTCCACTTGTTCAGTTTCCACCCATAAGTGAAGTTACATGGTATTTTTCTGTGCATGGCTTATCTTGTTTCACATAACACGATGTCAGGGTTTATCCATGGTGTCACAAGTGATGGTATTTCCTTATTTTGTAAGGCTGAAGAATATTCCATTTTTAATATACCCCACATTTTTTATCCATTCATCTGTTGATGGACACTTAGATTGATTCTATATCTCGGCTATTGTGAATCAGGCTGCAATGAACAAGGAAGTATAGGGAGATATCTCTTAGACATACTGATTTCATTTCCTTTGCATATAAATACAGAACAGAATTTCTGAATCCTATGGTAGTAAAGTTTTTGATTTTTTTGAGGAACTTCCGTACTGCTTTCCATAGTGTCTGTACTAACTTAACATTTCCACCAACGATCATTACAGATCTGGAATTCATTTAGTGTGTAGACTGTACTGACATCTGAGGTTCCATTAGCATATTTTCATCAGTTCTTTTCAATCTAGACAGGTATTGGCTCAGCACCCATAGCCCAGTAAGGCACCAGCCACATACATTGAGCCTGGCCCAGGCCTGCTAAACAACAATGACAACTGCAACCAAAGAATAGCTGATGTGGGCAGCACCTGTGGCTCAAAGGAGTAGGGTGCCGGCCCCATATGCTGGAGGTGGCGGGTTCAAACCCAGCCCTGACCAAAAACTGCAAAAAAAAATAATAATAATAATAGCTGATGTTGTGGTGGGCTCCTTTAGTCCCAGCTGCTCGGGAAGCTGAGGCAAGAGAATCACTTAAGCCCAAGAGTTTGAGGTTGCTGTGAGCTGTGACACCACAGCACTCTACCTAGGGCCATACAGTGGGACTCTGTCTCAAAAAAGAAATTGAGGCAGATATAATCTCACTACCAGTAAAACTGATCATATTAAAGACGAGACTCTCTTTATAGAGACAGAATAGTTCATTGGAATGTAGTTCCAATAGACAGGAGTTTTGGAATCAGAAGTATATGTAATTTCTGTCCCCACCACTTATTGGACTAAGTACTTTGATTTTTCAAACCCTCAGTTTTACTGACCATAAAATTATCATAATCACAGCACCTACATCATAAGGTTTCTGTAAGGAGCCAAGAAATAATCCATGTGAAGTGCTCGGTACCTGTTGAGCTACATTTATACATCTGTCCATTAAAATGCATTTAGCAGTATGTTAGAACATAGTATACAACTCAACTTGGGATATGAGTCAATTTAGCATAATCTCAAAAATCAATATTGTCAGAATTTCTGACCACTGCTACCAGAACATTAGTTTTTGAATGGCTTCTAAGAATCCACTCAGGAGTTCTAGGGAGTTACCTGGAGCAGGGAAGATATGAGGTGGTGGGTTGTGGGAGGGGTGATAGGCTTGGGAGGTAAGCGTTAGGAGGAGCAGCATGCACTGACACAGCCTTCCCTCAGGCTCCCATCATTTCAATACACCTTTGGTTACTCACTTTCTGCCACACCCACATCTGATCCATGAGCTCACTGTCAGTGCTATCATCAAAATGTATCTAAAATTTGGCCATGTCAGACCACCTCTAATCCCCCCCACTTTCATCTGTGTCACCATCATTTTCCCAACCCTCCCAGCTCTTCCTCAAAAGTCTGTTCTCAGCACCATAGTGATCCTATTGAAATCTAAACCTGATCTTGTCACCTTCAATCAAGACATTCTAATGGTTTACAAACTAATGTAGAGTGAAATCTAAAAAATGTTTTCACAAACTACTTCTCCAATATCACTCCCCTGCACACTCCCCCTTGTTCTGTCTTCCCAGCCACAACAACCTCCTTGCCGTTCCTCAAACATAGCAAGCACATTCTATGCTCACGATACCCACCTATCCGGACCACTCGTCTCCTTGACATACACACAGAGTCATGAATTCCTTCCAAATTCTTTCAGATTCAAATGACACTTTCCCAGAGATGCCTCCCCTGGCCCTGCCATCTCAGTGAGCCTCCCCAGTACCACTTACCATCTCCTCCCATTTTCTTCCTCATGGCACTTACCACCCTCCCCCAAACAAATCTATTTATTCATTCTCTGTTAATTGTTCAATAGTCCCATTAAAATTTGAATTCCATAGCAGAACTTTCTTTTATTTTTTTCACCATGTCCCAGTACCCACATTAGTCCTCAGTACACAAGTAGTTGCTTAACAGGACTTCATATAGATGGATTTCCACTATTCCTCCTCCTGGGTTCCACCTCCAAGGAGTCAGTCAACTACAGATGGAAAATATTCTCCCCCAAATTACATCTATATAAAATATTCTCCCCAAAATCGCATCTATATAAATATGTATGGACTTTTGCCTGGTCATTATGTCCTAAATGATATACTATAACAACTATGTACATGGCATTTACATTGTGTTGGGTATTATAAGTAATGTAGAGGTTATTTAAAGTATCCTGGAGGATGTGCACAGGTTATATACAAAGACTGCAACATTTTAGATCTGGGAGTTGAGCATCTGTAGATTTGGGTGTCTGTGGGAGGTCCTGGAACCAATATTTCAGGATGCTGAGCCATGACTGTAATTGACTAGCAGACTGAAGGAGAAATATCCTGCATGACTCTTAGGATCTTGTCTTATGAAAGTAGACAGATGATGGTGCAATTTCACTGAGATTAGGAATCTGGGAAGAGAACTGGGTCGGGGTATATTAGCTCCCTATCGCTGCATACCAAATTGCTCCAAAAGTTAGCATCTTAAAACAGTGAACACCTGGTTAGTGTTAAATATGAGAGCAGGTTAGCTGGGGGGCAAAGAGAATCTCAAAATGTTGCAGCTGAGCTACCAAGGTTGCAGTCATCTCAAGGTTCTATTGTAAAGAAGGAATTCACTTCTAAGCTCACTAATGTGTTTACTGGCAGGTTTCAGGTCCCCACAAGTTAATTGGCTTGAGGCTTCAGGTCCTTGCAACATAAGCCTCTCCTCAGGACTGCTCATAACACAGCAGCTTGCTTCCCCTCAAATAAGAAATCCAAGGGAGAGTGCAAGCGAGGGGAAGCCTTCAAGACAGAAGCTGCAGGATTTCAAACTGATACTAGAAGTGACATACCATCCCTTCTGCCATATGATGCTGGTCACACAGACCAGCCCTGGGACAATGTGGGAGGGGCCTACAAATTTGAGTGAACACATAGAAGGGATCAAGGAGTCAGCTTGGAGACTGGCCCCCATGGGGAATCAGTGCACTCAGCAAAGGGCAGGTCAATTTTGAGGGACCTTTGAGATATTGAACAGGAAAAGTCAGGGAAGCAGAGGTGGGTGCAGTTCATGACAATAAACACAGGCCAAGGGAACCAAGAAAACATCCTTGTACTTAAGGATGTTTTAAGTGTGCTCAAATGATAATCACAACTCCCGATACAAGCTTATTAACCTGAAATCCTGCCATAACTTGAGATTAAAGTAGATATACTTTCATTTTATCCTACACTACCAGCCATGTTTTTTCTGATGTACGACTTTCAAAGAATAAAAATGCTTCTTAAAATTTAGGAAAATCTTCTACTTCATAACTAACAATTAATATTAAACTATATAATTCGATGAACTATTAATTCATTCTAGTAATAACATTTCACCTCCCATCACTGAGAAATGTTTAAAAAGAGTAAATTCAGAATGCATAAAATCCATTTTCCATTTATTGCACATTTTTATGTGAAGCTTGAGATCATCAGGCAAGAACATTTCCTTACTGAATCCAATCTTCTCTATTATCCTGCGCTTCAGAGAAAAAAAATAATAATACTTTCAAATGTGCCCTTGCTGCCACCTTGCCCCACCTCTCTAGAAACTTGGCCATGAATAATCTCTCCACCCCTCCCCAGACTTTTCTGCTTAGCATATAAACACTGACATATGTCTCTTCTTAAGCAACAACCTTTGCTTACCTTTTTTTCTTCTCAGCTATAATCTTATCTGCTTCTTTTCTTCCTTTGCCAAGCTTTACAAAGAAAATACACTAGGGACTTTCTATACTTTTCTCTCCATTTAGTAAAATCTCTCTGCTCTACTAAAACTCCTCTCCCATGGTCAGCGACGATCTGCTGGCCATCGAATTTGTTCATTGCCCTTTTTGCCTTTTCATCTTTCTCTGCAGGATTCTACGGCATCAGTGGCCTTTTTGGAACAAACTTCTCACTTCTGGTTCACCTCAGGCTCTTCTGCTCCCATCCCCACTCTCTTCTCTGTCTCTTTGCACCGACCTAGATAGGGACTGTGATTTCTCCTCTTCTTCTGGGGCTTTCTTCCTTGTCAGTCTCGTCAAGGCCATGACTTCAAACCCCCCTGGATGCTGCCACGGTCTACCAATCTATTCACAGCTCTCATTTATCCCTCAAGGTCAGCCCCACATTTTAACTGAACTGAATATATTCCCTCTTTTCATGGGGAAACCATCCTCCTGAGTTGGAGCTGGAAACATTTTCACACTCCACTTTCCCTGGATTGCCAACATGTAATCAATATTCACTCTGCCTGGCTAATAGCTAGCACGGCCATTTCCTCCTCCTTATCCTCACCCCAGAGGCCCTCATGATTTCTCATCCTCCTGTTCCATTGCTGTCAGCTCTAAATTGTTTCCCTGACTATTTTTCTCCCTCTAAATTCTGTTTTATACACAAAGCTAGAGTCTTCTAAAACATCCCTAGAAAGCCTTCAACAAATCCCTATTACAAAATAAAGTCCGAACCTTTTATTCTGACATTCAATTCCTTTCTTCCATCAACTGATTTGTACTTAGATGCCACCCTGTTTAGGAGCCCCATAAAAAAGGCCCAGCCTTTTTGATTCAGTTTCTGCTTTTGAGTGAACTCAACATGGTTCAGATTCACTACCAATAAAGTAGCTTTGGACCTCTGATTAATGATCATATATTTCATCTCAACTGAGTTCAAATGCAAACGACCACTGCCCTCCCACACACACACACACAAAAAAATAATAAATAAATAAATAATCCCGTGTCTTGTTTTCTGAAGAACAAGAGATGGCTTTCAATAAGAGATCTTCCATCAGCACATTTTATTATTATGTATCTGCAAGAGGATGGGCTTCTCATCATTGAGTCAAATGTAATGTTTTGCTCTCAGGCTCTGTCTGATATAATTAACCACGTAGGTAAATTGAAATGCATTCTTATTCTAGTTTTCTGATGAAAATAAAGTCTTTTTATTTCTTTATTTCAATTGGTAAATAAAAGCTATATATGTTTATTAGATACAGCGTGATGTCTTGAAACATGTGTAAATGATGGAACGTCTAAGATCAAGCTAATTAACACGTCTTACTTCGCATAGTATTTTTGTGTAGAGCACGCTCAGATGCTCTTAGCAATTTTCAAGACTGTAATATACTATTATTAACTGTAGTCTTTAAATTGAATAACAGATCACTTGAACATCTTCCTCCTTTCTAACTGAAATTTTATATCTTTGTACCAACCTCTCCCCACCCCTGGTGCCCACCATTCTACTTTCTGCTTCTACGCCAACTTTTTTAGACTTTACAGGTAAATGAGATCATGAAGTGAGTGTCTTTTCCTGGCATATTTCCCCTCGCACAATGCGTGTATTAGGCATGTGCCCTGAGCATACTTTCATGCTTACGATTAGCTATTAATTAATCAAATATTGCTTATCTGATCAGTAGTACTTTAGGATTTAATCTATAAATGATACATAAAAATCATTAATAAGGTCACCAATAAATTCCTTGAGCTAGAAATCTATTTAAATTATACAAATTAGTTCTACAAAATGTCAGCTAATTCCATCAGTCAGTATCAAATACTACACCCAAATTTGAACACATTTTAAACAGTGTGAAACTTCAGAAAATTTGACAAAATTCACTCAAACCACCACAGTCACCTTTATCTGCCTAAGACTAAAACTGAGAAAGGCACGTGAACGGATTGATTGTCCCCCTCCCCACCATTTTCTCACACTTCACATGCTAATTCTTTTGCACCTTCCAGGATACTTCCAGCTCCGCCAGGACCGCCAGGACCGTGTCAGCCCTCACATTCCCGACTCTACGCTTAAGCCAAATGGCAGTGGGTCCACAGCTGGTTTCTTAACAGAGCTGGTTCCCAATATTGTCCAGCTGGGCATGAAAGAAACATATTTTGCCTTCATAGTGCCTAAAGAAGTCTTTCATGGACTCCAATTCTTAATTCACATTTAGCAGTTGTTTTGCTGACTTCCTAATTTGTGTAACGCTTACACAACCCATACAGCGTGTTGCCCCAAAAGGAATCATTTTACAATAACACTTTTTGGTAAGCATTGTGAGCTATCCAGTAAAAGTCCAGAGAGAAAAGGAGCGACACAGAGTCAGGAGACGCAACGTGAGTCTTATCACTGTTTCTCCCCAGCTAACTGGCTCTTAGCACAGTACGTGTCCTCACTATCTTCAGTTTCCTCAGCTGCAAAACCGAGCTAATGATTCTTTCAAGGGATATTTTCAGCTTAGGTAACAAGTGAGGCAATACATGGGACCATCTTTTTATGAAACTGTAAAGCAATACACAAATCTCCTTAGGAAACTAGATTCCTCAGGTCAATTTCTGTCCCTGCTTTCTATTTGGGATAAAGCTCACAGCTTGGTGACTCTAGTATTTTTCAGGTTAAAAAACGTCTAGTTCCACGTGTCTCTGCATGCAGCTAAAAGGGAAGTGCACTTTGATTGACTAACCGCTGTATCACTGTGAAGAAAACTGAGCTAAAATGAGACTTAGGTAATATTAAGGTGAAACTGAGCAACTTTAGAGCAAGAAGTACTGCCAGGATTCAGCACTAAAGGAGACCAAAATATGAAATAAAAATATATATTTCTCACAAAACTCCTGTAGAAGATGCATTTCTTGAGATGAACAGATATGGTCTAATATCAGTGGATCACTACAGTCTGTGGACCACCAGCTATCATCTTCCAGGAGGGGAAGAAAAACAGCTTAATTTCTTTCTTTCCAAATTATCTCGTCTCTCATATGGCAACATTTTTCCTCGCTTTTACAGCCTTCTGAGAATAGAAAGCCAATAGCCTATTCTTTATATTCCAATAATTAATATAACTCTCTGTATCAAACCATATCCACCTACAGTGCTGGTGGCTAAGTTCTCAGACTAGATAGGTCTTGTTCATATTTGTACATCAGTCACAAGTGCAAAAGACGACACGTATATACACCTCATAAATCAATGTTAATCAAATATCTAGTCACTGAATATAGGCTTACACCAGAAAGCACAGGTTTTGAACAATGGCCAAAGTCTGAATAGTTGAAAGAGAAAGGGCTTACTGTTGGACTATAATTACAGAAGACATTAGAAGCAAGACTAGCTAAAACGAAAGATGAAATTAAACCTGCCCTTCAGCCCTTCCCACTCTTGGGTATTTCTCTGATTTTCTTCCCTCACAGTGCTTTTATGCTATTATTTAGTTGCACGCACGTGCACACACACACACACACACACACACGCGCGCGCACACACACACACACACACACACACACGCGCGCACACACACACACGCACGCACACACACACACACAGGACTCTCCCTAAATGCTATCAGCGTCTCTGTCCATCTCCTTTCAAACACAGTTCCTTTAGCACCACTTAACTGCCTTCTAATTATAGAAATCACATACGAGAAAGCAACCTCCATTAATATCGTGAACATTTCCATGCACATGTTTTAAGTAATGAAATAACTTTTAAACTTGAAGTGCCAACTTTGTAGTGGTAGCTTTTATAAACAGTAATAGTCTAAATGCAGAACAGACATGATGGTAGAAAGATAGATGGGTGGCCAGATAATACAGCCAGAAATTAAATGCATATATGTCTGTGCATGTCCATGTGTGTGCATGTTTCTATCTGGGGAAGGATAATTTCAACCACACTGCTTCACGCAACCTCCCAGTCTGTTACATGTGAGGTTAGCCATGAGATGAAACAATCATTTCTCCCTGAACCAAATGAAACATCAGGTGCATCTTACAAGGGTATATGTGAAACTTAGTAAATGTGGAATGTAAATGTCTTAGCACAATAACTAAGAAAATGCCAGGAAGGCTATGTTAACCAGTGTGATGAAAATGTGTCAAATGGTCTATGAAACTAGTGTATGATTCCCCATGATCACATTAATGTACACAGCTATGATTTAATAAAAAAAAAAGAAAAATTAAAATTACACTGAGATTATATTTACTTTATGTTTCATGTGTTAAAATTATTTTTTAAGAACTTAAAGTGTGTGTGTTGATCTCTGAACCTCATTTTAATAATATTTTTCTTCTCTTAATCTTTTTGTGAGTGAGGTTCTATGATTTGACCAATTTTTGTAGTTGAAGAGTATTTCCTAAGCTTTGGGGAAACATCATTGTTTTACTGGTTATCAATAAAGATTCCAGTTATGAGAGGCCTAAATCCTTGGCACAGTGGAGGGCAGAGGAAGGGCATCTAGGGCCGGGCAGTGTGTCCTTCCAGAATTTGAGAAACTGATTGCATTTAGTGAACAAGTACATAAAGAAAATTTCTGAAGTTAATGAAATTTTAATACAATAAAGATTGTTGGCTACGGCAAATAATGGGATGGTATACCATATCCACATTATTTCAAATTAAAAAAATTTTTTCTTTGAACACTACTTTTAGTCAAATGAAACAAATCTTGTGTCTTGATAAGAACCTATCCTTCTCTAACATAATGTACCCTGTTTTGTGGTATGCAGGAGCTTGTCTTCTGGGTATAGGAATTTTTTGTCCCTTTGGCAAAAGCAATGTATATAGGACACTGCCCTATTTCCCTAGCACTGACACCTGCTTTGAGTGTCTCCTGTGTCAGAATTCCTAATTATTTTGTGAAGTAAGCTTGACTTGCCATTTTATCCTGGGGGGAAATACTGGTGCCTGCTGATATGAAAGTGTGTATTTGACATAATTTTTCTACAGCAGTTATTAATTACTTGCTGGTTAGGCAAATTGCATTATTTGGGGACACATATCCGTTTCTGTTTTACTCCCATCTTGGAAAGATTATACTTACCTGCCCCCCAAATGGTCAGCTTGGACATGTGTCTATCTTTTAGCCGTTGCAAAAGCAGCTACCACTTCTGCGTGGAGGCCTTTGCAATACGTTTGTGCCACCTACTTATCCGCCTCTACTCTGGGATTCAAGTGTCAGAAGAACATGCTCCAGGTAACTGCCTCTCCTTTAGCCTGGATTCTGGAAAACATGTACATGTAATAGAGTTAGGCCCTCCCAAAGCCTAGGACAGAGTCACTGCAGGTCTGTAATCAGGGCATAAGTGCTGCCTTAAGGACTTGACATCTGGGAGCCCTTTTTTTTTTCAGCAAAGTTAAATAATATAGAATTTGGTACCAGGAATAGGGTGATGACATTTAAAACAAGCACTTAAAGTATGTCATTGCCTATAGGGCAGGGTAAGGAATTGCAAGGAAAGTGTTACAGAGGGCTGGAAAAAGACAACATATACTATTACAATGGCAAAACAGTTGGTTGAATTGCCTCCTGTGAGATCTTGAAGGAAGTCAAAATACAAACGCATGTCGTACGTCATTGCTTGATGTAGTAGAATGAGAATGTTGGCAGCTGAATTAATTGTTACTGGTTATATTTGAAGAGGTTAAATTAGGAAGATAACAGCTCAAGGAAAAGCTGAAAAAGCGATTACACTGTTTGAAATGATAAATAAAAGGAGGTAAACAATGTCCAAAAATTTTGGCAATTGCAGGATTGAATGACATGCCTGTGTCTCCTTGCCGGTCAGTGGGAGGTGAAGTTGAGAACCGTCTTGAGTGAGAAAGGTCTGGGGAAATTGATGTAAAGACTGGAACTCTAGGTGAAGACCTGACCATGGCACCTTTTGTTAAACCCACCAATTGGATTAATCTGACCACAGATTAGCTTTTTTACTGGTCAAAATGATTTTAATAATAGACATAGAAACAGGCATGTTGCTACAGAAATCCAAGAAGCTCAAAGTTAGAAAGTGAGAGTATATTTTCCAAAGAATAGTGGATGGAGACATTCACATATGGAGTTGTTGGAATAAAATATGTAAAAATAAATCAAAAACACATAAACAAAACCCACAGAAATTTAGACAAGAGCATTTCTAACCGGGGCTAAAAGGGACTGTATTGTTTTGGATGCAATACATTTCTAACCTGGGCACTCAAACTTAAATAGGCAGAAAAGGTGTGAATGCTTCTCAGCCCCTCCAGCAGGAATGTTTTGTAACACCCTTTTCAGGTTTGTCTAAAGGAAAAGTGAAAGAGAAAGGAATTCCCGAGGGCAGAGTTAAGAGCTAATGAAACAGAGTAGACTATGGAGTCACTCTCGGGGACTAAAGTGGGTGCCTTACTCTGTTCCCATCACGTGAGTAAGGACCTCATCCAGCCGGATTTCTGAACTGCTGCCAGGTTCTACTATCAGCCTTTCCTAATGTGAGTGTCTGTTGTATTACTATTTCTGTTCCAACATTGTGTGTGAGATGTTACGGGAACAGATAACTTGTCATTTTAGGTCAGCGATCTTGGGATCAAGGGGACTTATATCTAGACCTGATAAATAGACAATCCCAAAGATGTAGATTTTGATCTTAATACCACCTTTGAATGAAACTGGGGTTTCATTATTGAGCACAGGGTGGATGCACTTTATATTTTGAATCATGTGTATATTTGTGACTAAAAGGGAGGACTGTGGTAGATTTTTATTCAAATAATTTCACTATTCCCTCCCTCCCTGCTGACCCTCTGTGGGTTGGAGTTTACTTCCCTTTCTGTCCTGTTGATTTTGGGCTTGATCATGTGACTTACTTTGACAAATTCAAATGTCTCAGTTCCAAGGCTTTGGCAACATCAGGTGCTCATACTCACTTTATTGTGTTGCAGCCTTTGATCTTGAAATCAGGACACCCCAGATAGAATGTACTGCTTTAGCCTGGGTCCCAGAGTGAAGAAAACGTCTGGGGAGAAGAAAACGATCTGAGCCCAACCCACATCCTAAGTGAAGCTTATTTAACCAAACTTTGGATACAAGAGCAGGAAATTAATGTAAGCTAACAACATTTGGGATGTGTTTATTCTCACAGTCCACTCCATGGTCCATTCTTTGAATTTGATTTCATTGCCTGAGTCCTTACTGTAACTTGTTGCCCATGATACTTGAGACTTACCTTATTGTGGAGATTCTTCTGTTCATTTGCATATGCAAACTTCCTCTGTTGGGTTGAGATTCACATAGTAGAATATATTTGTATCTTTTGGAAATCACTGTTCGGTCTGGGAGTAGTATTCCTTTACTCTCCTAGTATTGCCACAGATTAATTCTTATGTTTTAATTCATTCTGCCTTTTCAATGGAATTTTGAGAGAGAGGACTGACTCACAAATGTAGTCAGCCCACTTGTGTAGGCCCCCTCTTTAATCTCATTGATGTCGGAAATGTGCACCCATGATAAAAGCTTGCTAGATAAGGAGAATATCTTTTGAATACCTAAGAGAGTGCACGTGTTTTTCAGGGGCTTCATTAACCCACAGCACCTCTCTAAATACCTCAGAATGGTGCACTGAACCCAAGCAAAAATTGTCTGATAGAGGTAACACCAAATCCAAGTGATTTGGTACAGCTGACATCATTGCTATTATTCACAAGTTGAGGCATGGAGGTTCTGTTTACATTGTGAACTATTGAAATAAACTGAGATATAAAATAGGATTTGGAGAAAACTAATTCTGAATACATCAAGATAAAAGTATAATGGCAGGAAGGGAGGAAGCCACAGAGAAGTTCTCAAGGGAGGCTAATGGTCTGGAAATCAGAGTTGCCTTCTAGCTTAAAACTCCATGCTATTGAGATTCCTATAAATACATGGGTATTTTCAGTAGCTGATGCTATTGGGAACTTTTACTACAACTTGTAGATATTCATATTATTTTGTCAGCTTTGTTTCAAAGTAGAAAGCTGTCCACCAGAAATTTTCTCTAGGCATTAGTTATATGGTTTGGAGCCAATAAAATCACAGGCTCGAAGTGGACTTCCCACAATTCCTAGTGCATCCACTTTACATATAGTTTCAGCATGTCTCCATGTACCCTGAGCCCACGTGACTGGACAAGCATGTTTGCAGAAGCATTCTATGACCTTCCTCCAACTTGCACAGACATGGACACCTGCATGGCTTGATTTGTCATTTCATCCTTCCAGAAGACTCTTGCTGAACGCTGTCTAGTAAGTAGAAACTCTGTTGTCATTAAAACAAAAAGAAAGCAAATGTAATTGTAAGCCAGGCAATTCCAAATCTTTTAGGCTTCTTTAATGAATTCTTTAAAATATCCAGATAGGTTGCATGTACTGTATGTGGAGCAGTGTACAGTGAAGTGGAGGGTGGCTCTGCAAGCTCCCATAGAGAAATCCTGACTGGCCACTGAGGGTGAGCCACATACACATGCCCTCACCCTGGAGAGCCCGCGAGGTCACTATCAAATGACAAAGGTTTTGCAGTTCATCTATCTCCCTGTGTACTTTCCATTTGCCTTCCTGGTGTTCCAGATACCAACCCTGGGTGCTTTAATAATAAACAAATACATTAATAAGTGAGGTCATAAAAAAGAAGCTGATCTGGGAAAGGCTTCTTCATAAGCTCACAACATCCATAGTGACGCTGATGTTTACATTAAAGCAGCAGAAGGAACGGCGTCATGGAATAGTAACTTTTCTTTTGGCCAGGGCTGAGTTTGAACCTGCCACCTCTGGCATATTGAGCCACAGGTGCCGCCCAATTAAAAAATTTTTTGGGGGGTGGAGACAAGATGGCTGACTAAAACCAGTTTCTACAGAGGCTCCCATCCAGAAGGAGAGTTAAAGGACAAAAATCTAGCAAGTAACATGGTGGATTTGAGCAGCACCAAGAGAGAGAGTTGAAGAATGCACATCAACCCTGCTGAGGTGAGCTGCAACCACAAGTATACAAACAACAGGTACAAAATCCATCACCAAGCAGACGGGAGTCGTCCCCCATGAGAATGGCTTGGAGTGCCCCACAAACAAATGGCCAGAGTTCAAAGGTCCTCTGAATACACTCCATGGGAGATACCCTCTAAAAACTGGACCCACCTTCCCTACTAGGGTGCCATGGCATTCTACTGCCAGGTATAAAAGTGTACATATTCTCTACCTGCAACTCTGAGCTCCCAGCACTCCCCTCCACTCTCACTCTGAGGTCTGGAGGCCTGTCCCCCAGGAGTTCAGATTCTTGGATGATTTCTCAAGGGGTGTGGACAGGGCCTAAACTGTAGCTGGTCAGT
>CAUYPK010040963.1:0-22745 GCA_963574355.1 Loris lydekkerianus
CTCAATTGATGCAGAAAAAGCTTTTGATAATATACAGCATCCCTTCATGATCAGAACACTTAAGAAAATTGGTATAGAAGGGACATTTCTTAAACTGATAGAAGTCATCTACAGCAAAACCACAGCCAATATCGTATTGAATGGAGTTAAACTGAAATCATTTCCACTTAGATTAGGAACCAGGCAAGGTTGCCCATTGTCTCCATTGCTCTTCAACATTGTAATGGAAGTTTTAGCCATTGCAATTAGGGAAGAAAAGGCCATCAAGGGTATCCACATAGGGTCAGAAGAGATCAAACTTTCACTCTTCGCAGACTACATGATCGTATATCTGGAAAACACTAGGGATTCTACTACAAAACTTTTAGAAGTGATCAAAGAATACAGCAATGTCTCAGCCTACAAAATAAACACCCATAAATCTGTAGCCTTTATATATACAAACAATAACCAAGCTGAAAAAACAGTCAAGTACTGGATTCCTTTTGCAGTAGTGCCAAAGAAAATGAAATATTTGGGAGTATACCTAACAAAGGACATGAAAGATCTTTACAAAGAGAACTATGAAACTTTAAGGAAAGAAATAGCTGAAGATGTTAATAAATGGAAAAACATACCATGCTCATGGCTGGGAAGAATCAACATTGTTAAAATGTCTATACTACCCAAAGCAATATATAATTTTAATGGAATTCCTATGAAAGCTTCATTGTCATAATTTAAAGATGTTAAAAAAAAATACTTCATTTTAAATGGAATCATAAAAAACCTTGAATAGCCAAAACATTACTCAGCAATAAAAACAAAGCAGGAGGAATCACGCTACCAGACCTGAGACTGTACTATAAATCGATAGTGATCAAAACAGTATGGTACTGGCACAAAAACAGAAAAGTAGATGTCTGGAACAGAATAGAGAACCAAGAGATGGATCCAGCTATAACCATTATTTGATTTTTGACAAGCCAATTAAAAACACTCAGTGGGGAAAAGACTTCCTATTTAACAAATGGTGCTGGGTAAACTGGCTGGAACCTGTAGAAGATTAAAACTGGACCCCCACCTTTCACCATTAACTAAGATAGACTCTCACTGGATTAAAGATTTAAATTTAAGATATGAAACTATAAAAATACTTGAAGAACGTGCAGGGAAAAGTCTTGAAGGATTCAGCCTGGGTGAATATTTTATGAGGAGGACTCCCCAGGCAATTGAAGCAGTATCAAAAATACACTACTGGGACCTGGTCAAACTAAAAAGCTTCTGCTCAGCCAAGAACATAGTCAGTAAAGCAAGCAGACAGCCCTAAGAATGGGAAAAAATATTTGCAGGCTATACCTCCGATAAAGGTCTAATAACCAGAATCCACAGAGAAATCAAATGTATTAGCAAGAAAATAACAAGTGATCCCATCTCAGGGTGGGCAAGGAACTTGAAGAGAAACTTCTCTAAAGCAGACAGATGCACGATCTACAAACACATGAAAGAAAGCTCATCATCCTTAATTATCACAGAAATGCAAATCAAAACTACTTGGAGATATCACCTAACCCTAGCAAGAGTAGCCCACATCACAAAATCCCAAAACCAGAGATGTTGGCGTGGATGTGGAGAAAAGGGCACACTTCTACACTGCTGGTGGGAATGTACACTAATACGTTCCTTTTGGAAGGATGTTTGGAGAATACTTAGAGACCTAAAAATAGACCTGCCATTCCATCCTATAATTCCTTTAGTAAATTTATACCCAGAAGACCAAAAATCACAATATAACAAATACATCTGTACCAGAATGTTTATTGCAGCTTAATTCATAATTGCTAAGTCATGGAAGAAGCTCAAGTGCCCATCGACCCAGGAATGGACTAGCAAATTGTGGTACATGTATACCATGGAATATTATGCAGTCTTAAAGAAAGATGGAGACTTTAAGTCTTTCATGTTTACATGGATGGAGCTGGAACATGTTCTTCTTAGCAAAGTATCTCAGGAATGGAAGAAAAATTATTCAATGTGCTCAGCCCTACTATGAAGCTAAATTATAGCTTTCACATGAAGGCTATAACCCAACTATAGCACAAGACTATGGGGAAAGGGCCAAGGAAGGTGAAGGGAGGGGGGAGGTTTTGGTGGAGGGAGGGTAATTGGTGGGGCCACATCTACGGTGCATCTTCGATTGGGACAGGCAATTGAACTAATGTACACAGCTATGATTTAACAATAAAAAAAAATTCATGTTAAAGCTACTTAAAAAAAAATAATAGAATAATGGTAAACAAAAAAAATTAAAGACAATCTGATGTACTCAATTCTAATATAAAGCCAGTAGATGATCTAATACATACCCATATAAGTGAAAAACACAAATGAATTCAGGGTGGGGGACAGGGGGATGAGGGAGCAGGGACTGGGGAGGAGGGAGGAAGATGGGAGTGAGATGCAACTATAAAAGGGACTTTACCTAACAAATGCGGATAGTTGTAACCTAATTCTTTGTACCCTCAATGAACCTGAAACAATAAAAATATATACATAAAACATTTTGACTCTGAATGTTTAATAATCAACTACCTTTGTTTCACATCTCCATTCTTCCAATCTTGATCCTAATGCCCACCTGGCTTTTGGTGTTATTTAATTATGTATCATTATCATTTCAGGCTCTGATTTTTTTGTCGATGTCTATGAACACTATGTCAGACATTTTCATGCTGCACAACTGACATAATAGTCAAGTTTTTCATCTACATAGCACCTAATCCATCAGCTCTTCTCTGGGATTACTTGTGAACTCAGGCCATCTCTTACAATTTGTTTAATCCTGAGTATTTCTACTGCTTCCAGATTATTGCAGTTATACACACTGTCATTGTGTGCTGAACACAGAAGGGAAGTGGTAAATCAGGCTGCCTGCAGGCCTGGCTGCTAACATCAGCAGACTTTCAGGATGACCCAGTGTGGGTGAACTTGCTAGACCAGTCAGCAAGTAGTCTTCAGCTTTGCCGAATTTTGGGAACCCAAATATTTTTGTGCTCCAGAACTAACTGATTCAGGGAGACAATAATGTAAACCAAACCTAGACATTTCCAGCACAGAGAATCTCCCTAAGGCATGGATTAGATGACTTTGATCCCTTAATAACTAGCCTTCCTATTCTCCCAATACTGGTATTCTTGAGCAGTTACATTTTTCCTAAGACTGGTAAACTTGGAATCAAAAGAAGAGGGAAATGAAGACTGTTGAGAGCTTTTTCACCCAGCCTGGGAGGAAGATTTTATGAGTGACCATTCAGTGTGGGCTTGAGACCAAGTCTCTTTCCTGTACTTCTTGAGTCTCTTATTCTCTGATTCTTGGTGTTTCTATTTATTCTCCAGAGGAATCACAGGATTGAATCCAGATGAGTAAATTCCTCTTACCTAATTGCTTCTGTGTAGCTTAATGTGATTGTCACCACTTGAGATATTACATTTGTGCTCATCTAAAGTAATACACTTAAAGAAATATTCCAATATTAATCTAGAATTAGAAGACCTGAATTCAAGTTTTTATGCCTTACCAGCTTCCTTGATGATATTGGCTAAATAACTTAACCCCTTTCCCAGTATTTAAAATAGAGATAATAAATCACCTAACTTGCAGAGGCAGCCACTCCAAAGTCATCAAGCTGAAAGCAAACACATTTTGAGATCTCACAGTATTGGACATGTGTTGGTGTTGTTTCTATTCAGGATGGCTGTCTCTTCCTTCCATATAATTCTCCAAGCTCACCTAACTCCTAACAGGTAGCCAAGTTAGAATACACCAATGTCTTCTGTACCCAAAAGAGGCCAATAGAAGTCCCTCAGAGTAGGTGTAATGCTGTGACACAATAAGAAATATGTATTTTGTCTTTTCCTCTGTTCCTGGTACACAGTTCCTAAAATATTTGAATTTCCAAAGTGATAAATGTCTTTTTATGTGCTGATGAGATGAGAGATGGCTGGGAGCTCCTGGATAGACTCAGGATTTGGGACTGTTGCCTGGGGAACAAATTTTTTGATGATAGATTGGAATTTTCAGCCCCAGCCCCTAATACTCAGGGCAGGAAAGAGGAGCTGAGGGTTGAGCTGATCACCAATGGCCAAAGATGTGATCAATGATGTGACTTACATCATGAAGCCCCCATAGTAACATAAAAGGACAGGGCTTGGAGACTTTTCAGGTTGGTGAAAGCATCCATGTTCCAAAAGGATGGCACACCCCAGCTTCACAGGGACAGAAGCTTTTGAACACAGGACTGTTCCAGACCTCACCCTATATATTTCTTCATCTGACTGTTCATCTGTTTCCTTTGTAATAAACTGTTAAATATGTTATTCTGAATTCTCTGAGCTGTTCTAGCAAATTAATTAAACCTAAAGGTCATAGAAATCCCAGCTTCTACCCAGTTAGTCAGAAGTACAGGTGACAACCCACTACTTGCAATTAGCATCTGAAATGGGGGCAGTCTTATGGGAATGAGCCCTCACCCTGTGGAATCTGAGACTATCTCCAGGTAGAAAATGTCAGAGCTGTATTGAATTATAGGATATCCAGCTGATGTCCATTGAAATGAGAACATTTTGGTCTGTAGAGGGAAAGCTCCATACATCTGGTGTTACACGTGTTATATGTGTGGGAAGAGTTAACAGTATTTGAAATAATCGTATCTTGTGCCTTTCATTTCCCCAAGTACCCTTGCAAAAAAGTATAAAATAATCTTCATTGTTTTTACACTGAGTGATATCTGTATAAATATTTTCTACAGTTTTTTCATCTTTAAGATGTGTTATTTGTTTCACTAATTGATTGTAGTGAAAGGATGCAACAAAAAAGTAAACCATGAAACAGAATCCTCAACAAAACATTAGCAAACTAAATTTAGCAGCACACCAAAAGGATAATTCACCATGATCAAGTGGGTTTCATCCCAGGGATGCAAGGATGATTCAACATGTATAAGTCAATAAATGTGATTTACCACATAAACAGAATTTAAAAACAAAACCATACAATCATCTCAATAGATGTGGAAAAGGCTTTTGATAAAATACAGCATCAAAAAAAACCTTCATGATAAAAGCCTTCAAAAAAACTCTGTGTAGAAGAACCATACCTCAAAACACTAAAAGCTATGACAAACCCACAGCCAACATCATACTAAAGGGGAACTTGGACAAGACAAGGTGCCTACTTTCACTTCTATTCAACATAGTACTAGCCAGAGCAATCAGGCAAGAGAAAAAAATAAAAGGCATATAAATTGGAAAAGAGGATGTCAAATTATTCCTGTTTGTTAATGATATGATCTTATCCCTAGAAAAGCCTAAGAATTCCTCCAAAAGACTCCTAGACTTGACAAATGAATTCAGGAAAGTCTCATGTTCTAAAATCAATGCATCAGCCATGACCAAACTAAGAACCAAATCAGGAACTCAGTCCCATTTACAATAGCTACAAAACAGATCCCCCAAAACTAGGAATAAATTTAACCAAGGAGGTGAAAGATCTCTACAAGGAGAAGTACAAATCACTAATGAAAGAAATCACTGAAGACACAAACAAATGGAAAAATGCCCCAGGCTCATGGATCAGAAGACTCAATATTGTTAAAATGACCATACTGCCCAAAGCAATCTATAGGTTGAATGCAATTCCTGTCAAAATGCCAATGTTGTTATTCACAAAATTAGAAAAAACATTCCTAAAATTTGTATAGAACCGACAAAGAGCCCAAATAGCCAAAGCAATCTTGAGCAAAAAAAAAAAAAAAAAAAATCTGGAGGTATCACACTACCCAGCTTCAAAACATTTTACAGGTTTATAGTAACCAAAAGTGCATGGTACTAGTAAAAAGTAAATATATATTAATAGATCAATGAAACAGAATAGGGTACCCAGAAACAAAACCATATACCCACAACCAATTAATCTTAGATAAAGCAGACAAAAACATACACTGGGGAAAGGATATACTATGCAATAAATGGTGCTGGAAAAATTGGATAGCCATGTGCAGAATAAAACTAGATCCTTATCTCTAACCATAATGAAAATTACTTTAAGATGGATTAAAGGCCTGAAACCACAAAAATCCTCAAAGAAAATCTAGGAAAAGCCTTTTTGGACATTGGCCTAGGTAAAGAACTTATGACTAAGATCCCCAAAGCAAATGCTACAAAAACAAAAATAGGAAAATGAGACTTAATTAAACAACAAAAGTTTCTATGCAACAAAAGAAATAATCAAAAGAGTAAATAAAAAATATTTCCAAAGTATGTGTCCAGGAGAGACTAATATTCAGAATTACTAAAAATTTAAACAACTTAGCAAGAAAAAAATAAACAACATGTTAAAAAGTGGGCAAATGACGTGAATAGGTATTCTTCAAAAGAAGGTACACAAGGGGCCAACAAACATGAAAAAATGTTCAACATCTCTAATCATCAAGAGATGATTAAAACCACGATGAGATACGATCTTACTCCAGTCAGAATGGCCATTACTAAAACATAAAAGATAGATACATAGATATATTTTTGTCATGGACACAATGAAAAGGGAACACTGATACCCTGTTGGTGGGAATGGAAATTAATACAACCTCTATGAAGATTAGTGTGGAAATTTGTCAAAGAACAAAAAATAGATGTACCATTTGATCCTATAATCTCACCACCAGGTATTTACCCAAAGGAAAATAAATTATTATATCAAAAATACCTGCATGTGTATGTTTATCTCAGCACAGTTAACAATTGCAAAGCTATGAAATCAATCTAAGTGCCCATCAACTGATGAGTGGACGAAGAAAATGTATATACACATTGTGGAGTACTACCCAGAAACAAAAAAGAATAATGTCTTTTTCAGCAACTTGAATGGAACTGGAGGCCATTATCCTAAGTGAAGTAATTCAGGAACAAAAAAAAAAATGCTGCATTTCTTACTTATAAATGGTAACCTAACTATGGCTACACAAGGGCACCCAGAGTGGTATAATGGACATCGGAAACACAAGGAGTGAGGGCGGGAGGAGGTGAGAGATGAAAAATTATCTTTGGGGTACAGTGCACACTACTCAGGTTATGGGTACACCAAAAGCCCAGACTTCACCACTATACAATATATACAAGTAACAGAATTCAACTGTGCCCCTAAATCTATTTTTAAAAAGAAAAAAGAAAAGAAAAAAATAAAGAACAATGAGGCAGGCAATTAGCAGCCAATACCATATCATTTAGGATTATTTACATCAGTCAGAAATTAAAATGTATTCTTTAAACAAATGATAACAGAAATGAGATAAGTTCAGAATTCAGAGAAAAATAGATTGTCACCATTAAACAAAATAACCTTGAGCCTTATCATTAAAAAAAAAAAAAAAAAAGAAGTTCAATTTTGTCAGAACACCTAAAGATGATAAAGGACTAGGAAATTGGTTGTTACTGTCTTATCCCATTTTATGCTGCTATTACAGACGAGCACAGACTGGGTAATTTATGATGAGCGGAAATTTATTGGCTCATGATTCTGGAGGCTAGGGAGTCCAAGATCAAGGGACTGACATCTTGTGAGGGCCTTCCTATTGTGTCATCCGCGGTAGAAGAGCAAAGAGGGGAGAAGAGAAAGCAAGAAAGCAAGAAGGGACCAAAACAGTCCTTTTATAGGGAACTTACTTGTAAGATAATGGTATCAATACATTCATGAGGGTGGCACCCCACATCCCAGACTCCTTCCTTTAAGCCTCACTTCCCAACACCACCATATTGGGGACTAAGTTTCTAACACATGAACTTTGGGAGACACATTCAAACTAATTAAGTACTAATCAAATTCAAAGGATGTTGATAAACTCCAGAATGTTACTTCATTGTCTTAAAGATATTAGCTTTTCAGCCCATTCTCCTGAGCTGTCTGTCCCCAGACTCAGATTGCATAATTAGTATCAAATCAGAACCCAGCTGAGTCCTGTGGGACATTTTGACTACCCAGTAAAAGGGCCTAGACTCAGCTTTCTTTCTGGCCAAAATACTTGTTTATGCTTGTGACTTACCATGAGGTAGGCACTATCATTATGTCAACTTTTTAGAAGTTTGTAGATACAGAGGAATTTATAGGAATTCAGACTTCATTTTGACTAACTGCAGGGCCTAAGGACATAACAGATTTGAGAATGGTTAGAACCGCACCTATCACATGGAAGACACTCTAGCTGTCACCTCTGCATTAGATGCTCAAGGAAACGGACAATTTTTGTCACTTCTTTCCAAATCCATTCTCTACCTTCTCTGATCTTTGCAACTCTTGGTTTGGCTGTGGATGTATTTTATTAACTCAGATTAAGTTGCTTTTAGAGCTTCCAGGATAATCTGGGAATTACCACATTGTGGTCAGGAAAATTTATTAATATATCCACTGTGTACAAAGCCTGTCCAAGCATAGCTTTATTTGGTTGAAACACAATGATGTGGTCAAAATGAATGTTAACATACTGAAATATTTCCATATTGCTTAGTAAGTCATCGCTAATCCTGGCCCCTAAATTCCACCCACCCACCCCAGCCACCATCTAGGAAACCCCAACTCTCCCCTAAGACACCCTGGAACTCTCCCTTCACTCAGCAGTTAAAGGGCTGATGGCACAGCATAGAGCCTCTGGGACCTCCTGTAGCACTGAGCAGAGTCACTCCAAATAGCTCTCCACTACACGTGGGGCTCCCACTACACCAGGTAACAGCATCTCTTGATGGAGGGCACAGGGAAGAATAATAGAAGAGGAGCCATGATTCCGACCTTCTTCCACATTATACCAGGTCTCATCCATCTTGCCCCAAGACAAGACTGCTTTTCCTGCTAGCCCAGCATCATTGCCTACTTGCCAAGCCTGAGCCAAATTCTTCAATAAGTCATCTATTTCATAGATGAAATAAGTCATTTCATCTATGAGTGAAGTCTATTGAGAGGAAAATGGGCCACAAACAGTGTAAGACAGGGGCTGTTACTGCAAAAGGCATGTTCCACCATTTGGTCTGAATGGATTGGTGTTCTCCATCCAGATCCCAGTTTCTATAAAACCTTTTACCAAAAACCCACAGCAAAGGAAAGCTAAATGTCTTCATTCTTGCTGGATCCATTCACACACTGACTTAACTGGGAAGGAACTGCATGATCTTTTCCACTCTGAATATATTTTCCAGCATAATCAGATGGAGAAAAATGTATTTAATTGAATAAGGAAGTCAGTCACAGGAAACTTTCACAAGAAGGGAAAAAACTCAGAAAAATCACAAGAAAGGCGATAAACTCCCAAGTTTGTGGGGGAGTTGCAGTTGCAACATTCTGTCTCCTATAGCCCATCTCAAAAAGCGATCATGGTATTTTGCCCAGTGGTTCAGTTTACTTGTGGTCACGGGCCTCTGATTCTACTCTTTCTATTGGGAGATGTGTTGAAAGAAGAAATGTGTGCATGTCTGTGTGTGTGTGCGCGTGTGTGTGCTGGAATAAAAGACACAAGAAGGATGGGGGTAACAGAATATGGAAAACAGAATGAAGCAGCATTTGAGACAGATGAAGGGAGAGAAAACTAAGAGAAATTTTCTTCCTAGGTTTAACTAAGGTAACATAGCAGAGCTGAGCATTCAGTGCCTGCAAACCACTATGTAAGAAAGATCTACACACTCGATGTGAGTCCTGGATAGTAACTGGGGAGCTGTCACAGCCCAGCCAGGGGCTCCATGCAGGGGCACAGAGGCTCCTACATTGGCTGCTCTCTCTCCATCAGGTCTCTAGGTTAGACAGCATGACCTGCAACTAACACCTGGCATTTCCTGCCTAGCAGGTGATAGTCACTGTTGCTGTCTTAGCTTTTAAATGTTTGACCTTTACCTTTCTATGATTTTGGTGTTTGTCTGATCCTACACTTAAGGGATGACTTAAGTAATCCTGTTGGTGTCAAGATTTTGGGCAAATTCCAAATCCAGGGCTCCTAGTGGGCAAGTGAAGGTCCTAGGATGCCAGGAGCCCTAGACGGGAAGAGCAGACTCTAGAGAAACCCCACTCCCCACCCCACCAACTTAGAAGCAAAGGTTGCATAGGCTTCTTCTGTCTTACCTGATAAATGTTTTAGGATGTGTTGATGAGAAAGGAATTAGAAGGGGAGAAGAGGTTCATTGGCTTAAATAAACCTTCAGCTGGACTTATAATGTCTCCTTGATGTGGTAAAGTGTTAAGAAGTCATTTAAGGTTCCCACAGTTCTGCAAGCCAATGTAATCCCTGACTCAGAGGAATTTTCTAATACCTGTGGTATTAATATGATACACAAATTATCTCTCCCTTTGAGAAGAGGGTGGATTGTGCTAGATTGCATTTTAAACAAACAACTGCAACATCTCTCATTGTACATATTCTTCTAGAATAGGGACTGGAAAACTATAGCCTGTGGATTGCCTGTTTTAATAATTAAAGTTTTATTGGAACATAGCAATTCCCATTTTGCCCATGGCCACTTTCACACTATAATGGCAGAGTTCAATTGTTGCAGCACAGACTAGACATGCAAGTCTAAAATTGTTGCTATCTAGATTTTTAATAAAAAGTTTGCCACACTCTTTTCTGGGGTCTTGCCACCTCCTGCCCTCAACAAGAAGTAGGAGGTCTATGTTCCCTCCCACTGGTCCAGTGTGGAACTCTGTGATTGCTGCAACCAACAGACATGGCAGAAATGATGCTATGTGACATATGAGGTTGGATCATAAAAGATCATGAAGTTCCATCTTTTTTTTTGGGGGGGGGTGGATTTTGGCAAACATGAACATTTCTTTTTTTAGTTTCAAATTAGTATGAGGTTTAGGTTTATTGTATTTAATGTTTAGGTTACATTGTTTTCAGTTCTAAGGTAAAGCTCAAATTGTAGTTGAGCCCTTCACCCAAGGGCTGAACAACCGCACATTGTGCACATTAAGTGAGAACAGGACAATTGCCCTACCTTCTATACCCCCTACTCCCTCCTCTCCCCTCCTCCTGCTAGACTATATTTGTGTCTTATCTTTCGTATGGGCTTGTAGTTTTTATATATTGGTTTCATATTAGTATTGAGTACACTGGGTTTTTTTCCCATTCCTGAGATACTAAGAAAAGAGCAAACAACCCATTTCTAAATTGGCAAGAGATTTGAACAGAAACTTCCCTGAAGATGACTAACAGCCAACAGATTAAAAATGCTCATAGTCTTTAATCATCAGAGAATGCAAATCAAAACCACTCTGAGATATCACCTAACCCCACTGAGATTAGCCCACATCACAAAGTCCCCAAACTGCAGATGCTGGCATGGATGTATAAAGAAGGGAACACTTTTAAACTGCTGGTGGGACTGCAAACTAATACAACCTTTATGGAAAGAAGTATGGAGAATTCTTAAAGAACTAAACATCAACCTTCCATCTGATCCTGCAATCCCATTACTGCCGGGAAGAACAAAGATCATTTTACAAGGACA
The DNA here is from genome assembly GCA_963574355.1 of Loris lydekkerianus. Taxonomy (NCBI): domain Eukaryota; kingdom Metazoa; phylum Chordata; class Mammalia; order Primates; family Lorisidae; genus Loris; species Loris lydekkerianus. Next base: position 11,520 of record CAUYPK010040963.1, read on the forward strand.
TTTGCACTAGAATATTCATTGCCACTTAATTCACAATTTCCAACCCAAATGTCATGGAAGCAACCCAAATGCCCATCAACCCCTGAATGGATTAACAAACTGTAGTATATGTATATCATGGAGTGCTATTCAGCCATAAGAAAAGATGGAGACTTTACATCTTTTGTGTTTACCTGAAGTTCCATCTCACTTTCTTAAGATACTTGCTTCTTGAACCAAGCACCATGGTGGATTCCAAGCTGGGATCTTTAAACAGAGCAATCAGAGGGTAATCAATTACAGAGAGTGAATCAGCCCCCTGATTAATGTTGTTAGTAATCTCTTGGACTCCTGTCTCATCTGAGAAGAAGGCAATTCTCCTGAAGAATAGACATCAATCAATCAACCAATCTGGGTCTTTCCTTGTACTCAGCAATACATTGGCAGAAGCAACAAATTTGGTAACACCAGGCAGAGTCCCTTCCCACAAGTTAATGCAAGTGAAACACTGTAAAATAAAATATAATATGGATTAGTCATTATATTACATAAAATAGAATACATTCTAGTTGTGGTTATAATGGCTACTAATAAAATGTAACTTTCTCACATAACACTTTAGTGCTTAATGAGGATTGTCATATATTTTGCTTCTCTTTTTCCCTCCCAAAGACCCTATAAAGCAATGGTTCTCAACCTTCCTAATGCTGCGGCTCTTTAATACAGTTCCTGTGGGTCATGACCCACAGCTTGAGAACCGCTTCTATAAAGTATGGAAGAATCTTTGCTGCAAATCGGTTTCACATATTACAGATGTGAAACTGAAGCAGAAAATTACAAGAGGAGATTGGGCTTGAGCTGAGCCTTGTCAAGGGGCTGCACAGGAGATGGAGATGGAGTAAAAGGGAGGCTGTGGCAGGTGGAGATGGTAGAAGGGTCAGGTGCCCAGTGGCCACCAGCCCGGGGAGTGGAACTTGAGGGCAGAGAGCCAGAAGCTCTTGAGCTCAAAGGTACTTTGAGAGGAGCTTCTAGGCAACCTGACTTGTCTAGAAAGAAACCTGGATATTTGCCTTCTGAATCCTTCCCATATTTAATGAATTACCATGAAAGTGAGGGTACCATGCTCCTCCCTATTTCTCAGGAGACCTCTTCACTGTCTGCCTGCTCCAGGAACTCTGGGTTTTGCATCGCCATGTTGAATTTTTCATGTTCCAGAGTTAATGACAGACAGTGGACATGACGATTGCCCTTAACTGGCCCCATTGGCACCACCTCCTTCCTGACTCCTGCCATCACTCTTCCAGGATGCTGTGTCGGCCCCTCCTGGGAGACAACTGTACCCTGTGCTCTTTGGGAAAGTGAGGGTGGGCAGGGCCTGCTGTCCTACAACCTTGTGTACTCCTAAAGAAGCAAGATGGTTATTTTATCCCTCTAGATTTCTTAGCCCCTGACTTTACCACATCCTATTCAACCACTGTAAGTCTAGGCCAACCTTCAGCAGGCCTGAGCTTTCCTGGCCCTTCCAGCAGGCCATTCCCTATGGCAGGAACCAGGGTGTCAGCAGCTTCCTATCACCAGCTGCACTTCGGCAGAGTCCCACTGCTTGCTGCCCAGTGCCGGTGTGAGTCTCGGGCATCTGAGCACCACCCTTGCCTCTGCTACGCTTCCTCCATCTATGAGGCTCCACACGGCCTCGGATCCCGATCTCAACTCTAGCTCCCCCAAAACCCACCCATTCATCTTGGCCCCTCAGCTTAGCCCTTCCCTTACCACTTTCCATCACTAGATATGACAGTGTGCCACTCCCTAGGGCTCAGACAAAGCAAAGAGAACAAGAAAAAATAAAGCCAGTCAGTGAGAATGAGGTCACAAATTTAAAAGATGCCTTTCTGTCTGGAAGGAATCCTAGGGTTTTCCCTCCAGGGTGGCTTTTAATTTAAATTACTTCCAACCCATAGCAAGGCTTGCCTTTTTCCATGATGGGTTATTTCCCAGGATGGCCCATGGCAAGGTCTGTGCAGCCAAAGGACTAAACTGTCTTGGGAAGCCAAGGACAGCTGAGAGCACTCAGAGACATGGCATATGAGGTTGGATCATAAAAGATGGCCATATGGCCTCAGTGACGGACATGGCCGCAGTGATGCACTGACATGCGACCTCCTCATCCCCAGAGCTGCAGACAATTCTGATGGACTAGCTCTGTGCAGAGGCACATGCTTCATCTGAAGGGGAGTGGGCCGGGCACAGCTAGCAAAACAGTCACTTGATTTTATGACTTAAGACATAGAGACTGTTTCAGCTGATTTAAGTTGCTTCCTTTAAGCATTTAGCAATGGACTCCAACTTAGAATGCTCTGGAAAATGAGGTGTCTTATGGGGCCAGTGAGGATTCGGCCCAGATCCACAGCCTGTTGTTCACGGGCTTCCTAGCAACAAATTAGAATCTCCAGCAACTGGCAATGGCATTTGTGTAAAAGAACTTAGGTAAAATTCATTGACTCATGCCCTTTTGTGAAGTTTCCCCAGATACAAGGATTGGTTACTGTCTTTAAAAAATTAACCGTACTTGGCTTTTTCGTCAGTAAGAGTAAGAAAGAGGAATCCAATGAGCCTGAAGACCTCAGGCCTTGCCTTGGATCTGCAAAGGGATGTATACCCTTGGCATCTCAATTTCCTCATTCATAGAGAGGATGTGAAATTACCTACCTAATAGGGATATATTATGAGGATCAAATAGATAAGCTGGACCTCTGTAAGCTGCGAGTTGCTAACGAAAAGTAAGGAATTATTGAAACTAGTTTCTCCTCTCATATCCTCTCCCCTCCCCCTTTCCCACTTATAAACTCTTAAGTTTGTTGTTAAAGTTATAAAATATCAAACACAGAAGTATTTGCTCTTATTCCAGCAAATAAGTATATGTTTTCATCCCCAAACTAAGCTATGATCAGACAAAGGGTTCAGGCTAAGTGAGTCACAGATTTGGCAGGCTTTCTAGTGTTTTCACAAGAAAGTTTATGTGTGTGTGTGTGTGTGTGTGCGCGCGCACATGCCAAGTGCATGAATGCCAGGTATAACCACTCGAATACATGGCATGTAAAAAATTGATAGACTGTGAAAATATGTCCCTCCAAGACACTTGATCAAGGAACACACATGCCACATTCATCTCTGTATTCTCTTTCCTTAGACACTCAAGACACAGCTGATGGTGGGAGATTCTGAGGAGGCTGGGCCTGAGTGCTCCTTCTGGACACAGTTTATTGGATTCCTATATATTTATTGCACTCAGAGTTTCTATGACTTTACCTATGTTCCTTCCTATGCATTATTTTTATGTTGCTAAGTTGGCAATGGTTCACAGTCTCAATTTCTGCACAAAGCTGTCAGGTTTAGCACACCAGTCACTGCCTAGCAAACCTCACTTTGCTGTGTGTCAGGTCTCTTCTCCTCACATTTCCAATGTGTATCCTTTTACTGCAGAACAGAACTCCCTGCCTCCAAGACGACTGGCTAATTCTCTAGACTAGGAGGGAGAATTATAAAATTATAAAAATTTGCTTGGGATCCTAAATGTAAAATTCCTCCCCTGCTTCCTTTCTGTTACAGAAAGATGTTTTGGAAAAATGAACTTGGGTGGGTGGAGGGATAGGGTAGGGCATGGCCTTGACTGCTCAAACCAGATGAATTTCCACCAGCTCTTCCTCAGGAACTCCAGCAACCTGAAGACCCAGGCTGATGTCTTCTGTGGATGTTGAAAGACTCAAGCCCTGGATAAGTCAGCTTCAACACAGAGCTCCAAAGTCAATCCCTGCTTGTTCCCATGCTTATCCTGATGGCATAAGCCTGGGAGGGGCAGAGGCCAAGAAATCAAATGATGATTTGGTGAAATCCACCAAAAGGTCACAGTGGAGCAATTTCAGGAGAGGTATCTCCAAGGCAAGCTCAGGATATGTTTTCTAACATCATTTGTGATCAGATTGTAAGTGGAAATCATTTTTTAAATACAAAAAATATTATCAACAGAGCTATTAGCATTCTTCCTATTCCCCTAAATTTTTATGTCCATGTTACAGACTATCAGATGTCTGTGTCTCACATCAACTCTTATCCTCAAGACAACTCTCTCTCTGCCCTGTGTACTCATTGACCCAACCTACCCCTTGCTGCCCTCAAGCTCTCCCACTGGGAGTGAACATTCTACCACCCTCAGAAGTTTCTGGAGCCTCGTGATCTTCTTGAGCCTTCGTTCAGCCTCAAGCTCCTGCAGACTCCACCTTCTTCAGCTCACCAAGCGGCAGCCCTCTAGTTCTCTCACAGGTGGCCTCCAGGACCACTTTCAAGCCATCTGTCATCCTCCTACTTTCAAGTTCCTTTGAGATTCATGCTTCTAAACTAGACCACTCCAACCAACCCCTCTCTGACCTGTCACTTCACAATCCCTGAGGGATCCCCTGAATATGGAAGGTCCTGGCAGCTGACTTCCTATCTTTTCTCCACACCCTGGCTTTTTAATCCCTCTTGGCAATGGCTCCGGCAACACTTGGCACCTCTGTTCTTTGACTTCTTTGCCTCCATTCCTCTTTCCCTCCAGTGCCCCAAGCCATTGTCTCCCACTGGCATTCTCCTTGGAATTCTTCTGGTTTGAGCAGTCAAGGCCATTCCACTGCCTTGGAAGCCCTCCTGCTCATGTACTCAGCCTTCCAACCCAACAATGCTGCTTCTTCACAAAGACCTTCAGAAACCATGTTTTCTCGTCCATTACCCCTTCAATCCTGACCTTCTTTTCCCCAAAGTACATTCGGTGGTCCATCCTTACACTCATTGCCTGGCAGCATCCCATTTCCTTGCCCCCTTCTCTCTCCCATGTGCTCACCTGGACCCCAACTCAGATAAAATCCAGCCGTCCACCCACTCTTCAACTCCACCTGAGTAGCAGATTCCTGCTGGAGAAAAATGTACAACTGTGCCAACTGGTCTCATCTTTAATTCACAATGAGCACAAGTTCCAAATGGGTCCTTCCCGAACATCCTACCCCACTCCATGGTATGCTCCACCACTCTGCACTATGACCATTATGGGCTTTCTTCTCTGTCCTCAAACTGGTCACATTCCCTCCTCTTATTCACTTACAAATAAGTATCTTGACTGACATTTTACTGAGAAAATAGGAGAAATCAGACAGAAACTCCTGTCTTCCCTCCTCCAAATCTCTTAATTTCCCCACATTTTTCTCCAGACTCTCTGCCTTCCCTCTTGCTAAAATGGATGAAGTATCCCTGCTCCCATACGGAGCCAACACCTTCTCACCTTAAGGTTGTCAAATATTCCTTCTCCCTAACTCCTTGGCCTAAAACTCCTTCTCCCTAACTCCTGCAAATATTTCTTCTCCCTAACTCCTTGGCCAAGGTCAAAGTCATGTGAATGTTCTCAAGCATCTCCCAGAAGAATTTTCTTATCTCATTGTCTTCGGGCAAAGCCAGAACTCACCTGTGTCACTCAGCAAGTCTCTGGTTCCTCTCCTGCCTCATCCCAACTGGGACCTTGTCTCTAGGTCAGAACAAAACTCCTGAAAAATGTGTCTGCTATTATTCTTGGCACCCTGTCTCTTTTTGTATCTTTCTCCCAGTCTATGGCAAACCCCCACCTCCTTTATAACATCCATCACAATGATAAATAATTGTATAATCATTGGTTTGATATTCATCTCTGCTACCAAAATATAACTCCCAGGAGGAGGAAACAGATCTACCACTTTCACTGCCATAAAACCATTCTGTTCCTCCCTACCTATAGAATAAGGATAATAATATACCAAACAAATCTTGTTTTGTTTTGTTTTTTTTTAATCCTAGCTGTGTACATCAATGCAATTGTGGGTGTGGAGAAAGTTTTAAATATGTATGTTGTAGGACAATATAGAAGGTTAGCTTAGTTACCTTTGAACTTCTGTGTGTTTGTATATATATGCACCTTCTTAATAACTTTACCATCCCACTGCAGTTTTTGGCCAGGGCCAGGTTTGAACCCACCACTTCTGGCATATGGGGCTCCCTACTCCTTTGAGCCACAGGTGCTGACCTTCTTATGGATTATTTAAAGGACTTTATTCTGATCTTACTTGTGTTTTTCTTTCCCTAGGATGGATAGAATGACAGAAGACGCTCTTCGCCTGAATTTGCTAAAGAGGAGTTTGGACCCAGCAGATGAGCGAGATGATGTCCTAGCAAAGCGACTCAAAATGGAGGGGCATGAAGCCATGGAACGTCTGAAAATGTTGGCACTGCTCAAGAGAAAGGATTTGGCAAATCTTGAGGTGCCACATGAGTTACCCACCAAACAGGATGGCAGTGGTATCAAGGGCTATGAAGAAAAACTCAATGGGAATCTCAGGCCTCATGGAGACAATAGGACTGCTGGAAGGCCAGGCAAAGAAAACATCATCGATGAGCCTGTGGATATGAGTGCTCGACGGAGGTATGGCTCAATTCATCTGCCTCTAGGGATAGGGTCTTCTCATAAACTAAGCTGGTAAAAATGGGATGAATTCTGTTTTTATTTTTTATTTTTTTATTTTTTGGAATGAATTCTAATGAGAGGAGAATGTTTTTCATCCACAGCCTCTTGAAAGAAGATATATATGTCATCCGGCTTGATGATAAATTCCTCTTATTTCCAAATGAAACAAAGTGCCTCAAAAATTACTTTGCATACAGAGAAACATAGTTCTTACTCTTCAGATAAAATAGTCACTTCTGGATAAAGGGGGTTCTAGAGAACTGAATTAGAAGTGAATTCATATATACCTTCACTTTAATCTCACGGCCATTTTAGGAGGGGAAAAACAATTCTTCAGTTATTTCCAGGAGTTTTAGAATCTATTTATTGTAGAGTCCCAGCTTTTATTAAAAACAATCTTTTCTTTAGATATTTCCAGGAGTTTTAGGATCTATTTATTGTGGAGTTCCAGCTTTTATTATATCAAAAAGTATGGGCCTGGCTTTCTTGTGTCTTTATGTGGTAAGTCTCTACATTCTTGTTATACCATACCACCACCACCCCAACTCTCACGTACATTCATTTGCACACATGTGTTTATTTTCTCTCTCTCTTTCACACATGGCACCCAAACACATTTTCAGAGGCCTTTTTTTCTGGTGTCTTTTAAGGTTGAATACTTGAAACTGGAGCACATATTAAGAAGATAGAGAATTGACAGAAAGTTTGAATCTACCTGTGTAGTGAGCCATAGTATAGATAACTCTAGTTTTAAGAACTTTCTGCTTATTAATAGTTCAGAAACAACAGTCAATAGACATGAGAATTACTCTTAAGTGTTCAGTTACCCTCCAAATGACCTTGCTACCTTTGTCCTAGGATTGATCCAAAACAGGATCTTTAAGAAGCTGAACAGATGGGCCGGGCGCGGTGGCTCACGCCTGTAATCCCAGCACTCTGGGAGGCTGAGGTGGGTGGATTACTTGAGCTCAGGAGTTGAGAGCAGCGTGAGCAAAAGCAGGACTCTGTCTCTAAAAACAGTCAGGCCTTGTGTGTGTGTGGGGGGGAGGGGAGGCCTGTAGTCCTAGCTACGTGGAGGCTGAGGCAAGAGGATTACTTGAGTCCAAAGAGTTTGAGGTTGCTGTGAGCTATGGCGCTACGGCACTCTACCCAGGGCAACAGCTTGAGGCTCTGTCTCAAATTAACAAAAAAAAAAGAAAGAAAAGATGATGGGCGCGTCTGTGGCTCAAAGGAGTAGGGCACTGGCCCCACATGCTGGAGCTGGCGGGTTCAATCCCAGCTCTGGCCAAAAACTGCAAAAAAAAAAAAAGAACTGATGGAGAGCAAAATAGAATGAAGGAATGGTTATAAACTTACATATGTTTCTTTCTATACTTGTTAGTTTTGTCCCAGGATTATTTTTTAAACCGTATTGTGTGAGGGAACATTATTCTTAGTAAGATCATTAAAAGCCCTTAGGAAACTTCAGATAAATCCCCTACCAGTTCTGGAAAAGGAGAAAAATTCTTGGAAGTTATAAGTAGTATCAGCAGACTATTTTGCCAGTAGATTAATCCTTAGATCCTTTGAAAGAAATGAAAGTAGATGAATAAAATCGTGCATCACTTGCCCTTAATCACCCTTATCCTTCTGGAATAAGTAACTACTTCCTGGAGGAGGAAGTGGAGAAGCAATGTAGATAGATTTCTTACATCCCAAATTGGCAGTCTTGAGTGCATTTTTCATAGGAACATTATTATACATTTTGGTAAGCTCTCATTTGTGCTATTAGAATTGTACTGTATTACAGATACATTATGTATTAAAAAGTCTGACAGCCTTGAAAACCCAACCATTATTTAAAATTTTTATTTTGGGGGGTGGTAACTTTTTTTTAAGAGATGGGGTCTTGCTGTGTTCCCCAGGCTGGAGTGCAATGGCTATTCACAAGCATGATTATAGCACACTATCACCTTGACCTCCTGGGCTCAAGCAATTCTCCCACCTCAGCCTCCCAAGTATCTGGAACCACAGGTGCACCATCATATGTGACGTGGGGTAATGAACTTTTAAAACATAATTCTCTGGAAGTTGGGGGCTCCAGATATACTGATGGCTATTTTCACTTTAGCCCCAACTCTGTTCTATAAGAATGAGCAAAATTGATAGATACCAAGCAGGGAGAATTATGATTTCTTTGTTAGGGATAAAAGGAGGAAAGAATTTAAAAGCAGAAAGAAGGAGGAGTTCTTAAACATGATAGCCATGTCATACTTGCCTAAATATCTTATTTTGCCATCAAGTGGGCAAGTTGTGATATCTGTGAAACTAATACTAGTAATATTTTCAAATGCTAGAGATACAGCACTTTTTGTTTTGTTTGTTTTCATTTTGAGACAGTCTTACTCAGTCTCTCTGGGATTGAGTGCTGTGGTGGTGTCAGTTTACAGTGATCTCAAACTCTTAGGCTCAAACCATCCACTTGCCTCAGCCTTCTGAGTAGCTGGGACTACAGGCACTTGCCATGATATCTGGCTGGTTTTTGTTTTGTTTTGTTTCATTTTGTTTCTTTTTTTAGTAGAGACAGGGCCTTGCTTTGCTGAGACTGGTTTTGAACTCCTGAGCTTATGCGATCCACCTGCCTTGGCTTCCAGAGTGCTAGGATTATAGGCGTGAGCCATCACGTCTGTCTTGTGTTTAGTTATTTTTATTACTAGGATTAGGAACACTATAGCTTCTAGGAATATGTCAGACTCAGTCAAAAGTAATACCATCTTCAAGTCAGACTTTTAATAATATCTAACAGGGTTGGGTGCAGTGGCTCACTCCTATAATCCTAGCACTTTGGGAGGCAGGTGGATTGCCTGAACTGAGGAGTTTGAGAGCAGCCTGAGCAAGAGCAAAACCCCGTCTCTAAAGAAAAAGAAAAAAAAAAAAAAATAGCCAGGTGTTGGGCAGTGCCTGTGGCTCAGTGGGTAGGTGCCCGCCCCATATACCAAGGGTGGCAGGTTTGAACTCAGCCCCTGCCAAACTGCAACAGAAAATAGCTGGGCGTTGTGACAGGCACCTGTAGCCCCAGCTACTCGGGAGGCTGAGGCAAGAGAATCGCTTAAGTCCAAGAGTTTAGGGCGGTGCCTGTGGCTCAAGGAGTAGGGTACCAGCCCCATATACCAGGGGTGGCAGGTTCAAACCCGACCCCAGCCAAAAAAACTGCAAAAAAAAAAAAAAAAGAGTTTGAGGTTGCTGTGAGCTGTGGTGCTACAGCACTCTACTAAGGGTGCCATAGTAAGACTCTTTGTCTCAAAAAAAAAAAAAAAATTGAAGAATAAGACTTGCCTTTACCTTATCTGTGCTGTCTGTCTAATGTGGGTCTTGTTACATATGGAAATAACATAACTTCCTGAGAAATATTACATAATTATCAAATCTTCATCCAGGGATATCTCTGCTTATCTTGGTACTGAGCGTTCCCTAAATAGTAGATGACACTCATTTGACCGAGGAAGGATTCCTTACCTTTGAAATAATTCTCTGTAGGCCAGGCGCGGTGGCTCGTGTAATCCTAGTACTCTGGGAGGCCTAGGCAGGTGGATTGCTTGAGCTCACAAGTTTAAGACCAGCCTAAACAAAAGCAAGACCCTGTCTCTGCTAAAAATAGAAAAATTGAGGCAAGAGAATCGCTTGAGGCTGAGTTGGAGGTTGCCATGTGCTATGACACCATGGCACTCTACCCCCAGGGCAACAGCTCGAGACTCTTTCTCAAAAAAAGAAGTAATTCCCTGTGATATATGTATTAAGCCAGGACCATAATGAAAGGAACACAGGTTAGAATTCAATGGCATGATTACCACTCTCTGTAATCTTGAACTCCTGTGAGTCACTCCAGCCAGCTTTTTTTGTCTTACCATGTTGCCCAGACTGGTCTCAAATTCCTGGCCTTAAACAGTCCTGTCACCTTGGCCTCCCCAAAAGTGCTGGGATTACAAGTATGAGCGATCACACCTATCCTTAAAAAGAGGTTTTTAATCAGTGATGCACACATTAGGTATTCAAGTAGAGAATGAGAAATCTTATAGATTGCAAAATTACCCTTAGGATGGGGGGGGGGGAATTTAAAGAAATATCAGAATGATAAATAAATTGCATCAAAAAAATGAACTGAAACACTTAATTTAGGCCTGTTACTCCAAGACCTTGGGATAAAAGAATAAAAGGCTCTTTTCTCTCTCTAGTGGCTTCTTTTTCTGTAACTCCACATTCTCAGTTTACTATATTTATGACCAGCAATTCAGACCAATGTTAATAGTTCCCAAGATAGTCTTTCTCATCATTCTGTTTCCATGTTCTATCTGCGCATGTAAATTTGGTTGGTTTTGGTAACTCACATTTACTCTGTTGAGAAATGGAATGCCTATCCTAGCCATCAGGGTGCTTTGTTCCAAAGGTACCATTTCCCAGCAGCAACTAAGTCAAAAAGGCCTGAGAATTGGTAGACAGGCTCTCACAAACTAAAGATCTGTGGATGTTAACTGTTTTTTTTTGTTTTTTTTTCTTTTTTTGTATTATAGATAAAAATATGCACCATAGATGTGGCCCAACCTATTACCCTCCCTCCAACCAAACCTCCCCCCTCCCTTCCCCTTCCTTGGTCCTTTCCCCATAGTCTTGTGGTATAGTTGGGTTATAGCCTTCATGTGAAAGCTATAGTTTAGCTTCATAGTAGGGCTGAGTACATTGGATACTTTTTCTTC
>CAUYPK010040964.1:0-36361 GCA_963574355.1 Loris lydekkerianus
GTATGTTGACCTACCTCTATCTAGTGGAATCACTTAGACTGATTCCATGTAGGTATGTTGACCTACCTCTATCTAGTGGAATCACTTAGACTGATTCCATGTAGGTATGTTGACCTACCTCTATCTAGTGGAATCAGTGAGACATTTTTCATGTGAAGATGGAAAACTGTCTGTATTAAACATACAACACACACACACCCTCATTAGTTCTTCATAATAAACATTTCCTGAACTCGGCCGTCTGCAGCAGCTGGAAGTTAAGGGATCTGGGCTGGGCTTGGTCTGGAGGCCTGGACTCTGCTGCAAGTATCTTTACCCTCCTGGCTCCAGCGCGCTGGACTGTGACAGTTGTAAGAGAAAAGCAGCTGAGAACGTGAAAACTCACAAGCACATTCCTGGATTATGCCCCGTGGCGTCTGGCAACACCCTGTCATCCCAAGTCACTCACCCTGGGAACCTCCAGGGCTATGCGAGTGCACTCCTGGGGTTGGGGGGGCAACATCATATTTCTGAGCAATAATTCACCTACCGCATAAAACTAAAACAAAAATACCATTTTAGAGCAACCTTTAACGTTCAGAGGCAGATCATAGGTACCTTTTATGCTGCTTTCAGGATTTCTTAAAATTTTCTGCTCAGTATGAGCTCACCCAGGGGCAGAGGAGCGGGGAGGGCCCCTGGGGGCCCCTGGAGCTGCCCAGGGCAGCCACGCTGGGACTGGCCCGTGTCCAGTCCTGAGCAGACTGGATACCACAGTGGGCTTTTTTTCCTTTAGATAATTGGCTTTTTCCAAATTACGCTTTCTAATGGCCTTGAAATTTTAAATGTGTTACCACTTTTAAAAGGGCACAAACTCCCCACCTGCTTATTCCGGCTTTGTTATTACTCTGTTTAATGATAAGAAAGTAACTTTCATCCCAATGCCCTAAAGGATCGCTCCTTCTGAACAGAGCAATAGCTTATTTTATGTCTATTTTCACATTACATAAAATCTGTAATTTCATTTGGGATATTTTGAACATGTGTGGAATAAGTCATTGCTAACATGAACAGTTTTGCCGTTGTCGGGCTTCTAGGGTAGCACACAGCTGTAAAGTCTCGTGCCAAATAAGCTTATGACCTTGTGAACTGAGATATCGTCATGTCCCATATACTATGAATACGACGCACAACTCCAAATGCTCATCATACCTGAGGGTTTGAGTTTTTAAGGCTACAAATCCGGATGCAGTTTTAATATGTTATTTATTACCAAGAAATAAGCTTCAACATCTGGAATGTAAAGTTATATTAGTAGGTGATTTCTAAGACTGCGTCGCGAGGGTCATTTTTAGCTTTCAAGACTACTTATTTCAAGTCCCTTTGTAGGAATCCAGATTTGTAAAAAGGTAGGCAGTTGTAGTACCACCGTCTGCCACAGGAGGGTAGTCTTCCCCCGAGAAAAGTGTAATGTTTTTGATTTCCTTGTGTTACAGCATGACAGTATTAAAATTCAAATTTAGAGATTATGTCGATTGAAGTTAGAATTTACGACCTATGATTTTGTAACCACCAGTATTTAAAGCTGTTATTATGGGCCAATAAATGGAGATTAACCATGATACACTAGTAGTTAGGATTTTGTCTGACTAAGTAACATTTTTCAGGTACAACCATTTTGCAAAGAATGGTATATTTGTGGTATTTCTGAGAGAAAAGAAGATACTCTTGAATCATGGATTCTGCTATTTGAGGTAATAGAATGTTCTCTGCTTAGCATAAACCTTCAAATAACTTTCATTTTTCTGCTATTTACTGAGCTATGTGCCAAGAGAAAATTTTTATTCTTCTGTAGTCTTTAAAAGTCGAGCAGTCCAGTGTGTGAAAGACGTTTTGCAACATAAATTAGGAGGCGTGAATTCTCATCCAGATCTCTTACTAATTAATGGAGCAGTCTGTGTAATTTACTAAAACTAAACTATTCTGACTCCCTCTGTTGTTTCAACTACAAAATAAGAAGTTTGATTATCTTCACCTGGAGGTGTTTCCTTTCCTCCCCTACCTTTGTTTTTTCCTCTAACATTAGGACGTCGGCTTGTATAGTCAAGAAAAGCATAAAGAGGAGGAGTTAATTCCAGCTGCACCTGAGTTGGCTCTATTTTAGCATTTGATAAGGATGATGTCTCTTTATGGAGCAGATTTAAATGCCAGTTTATTTCAAAGCCGTGGTGCTGAAAAGTCCCTTGGTTTATCTTATTTTTTCACTGCCCATTAAATTGCTCTCAAACCATGGAATTACGTAGGAATCAGGGCTGTAGATCAAAGGTAAGATGAGCTCTCGTGAACTGCTCCCTTCTTGTGTCAGAAGTTACCCTAAGAATTATATATAGGAAGAAAAGCAAAACAAATTACGTTGTCCTCTGACCTGCTCCAAGTCCACCATTCATACACTAAGTGACACATTCCACCGCATGAAATGCTGCATCAGAGATTGCATGGGGAGGACATTTAGTAGTAATTCCAATATCCCATGTTTGCTAAGAGTAATGGCAAATATTTCTGTGACTATTCTCCTTACCAGCAGGTGTGATGACAACAAAAGACAATTCAACAATGACCTTTCCAACTCTAAGGGACTTGATTTTTCAGTCAAGAATGCACAAATAGCTACGCTTCCTATTGGAACTTCAAAACAGTATCTCCTACTCAAGTCTAATTAGCTATAAAAGAGATATGTGGGTGTTTATCTTACAATTATGCCGTTACACAGGTGTGCTGCCTCTGGATGAACCATTCAGCCACTCAGCTCAACAATGAGCATATGTTCATCTTGTTGACTTGGTTTACGATCATACGCTGTAATGCTGCCAAATAAATTGTTTTCAAAATGTTAACTACCTTCTGCAGAAGATTGGGTTGCTATCATTTTAGTACATGTCTTTGCTTTATTCATTAGATCATTCCTGCCTTCTAAATTTTCCCAAACACACAACTGAACAGAAACCAAATCTCTCATTCCCTGTGAAGGCAGAACAAGGTGAATCTGAGCATAAAAATGGTAGAATGTCTGTTGCTTTAGAAGACAAATTTTGCTTCCCTATCCTTTCCATTCCTCTTTCTGCTGAAGAGTAAGCAGGCAGGGGAAAAAAAAAAAAAAAAACAGTTACCAGAAGGAATGCAGGGAACAGAACACATGGAGCAGGTGGTTAAAGCATTTCTACAGCACTCTGTGAATTCACAGAACAAGGCAGAGATGTTAATGACAGGGGTTTACATAATTTCCTCAGGAACAGCATCATCCTGTGTAGGGAAACTGTTGGAGCCGCTTTCAGCTTCTTTCCTCCCCAACAGGCAGATAAGTAAATAAAGTATGCAGGAGGGGAACTAATATTTACTTTTTCCCAACTATATGTTAATTTTCGGTGTTGTCGGAGCCTCAAAACAAGGCTGAAAGGCTGGTGCCATTATCTCCATTGTTCCAATGGGGAAACGAGGTCTCAGAGAAATTGAATAATTTGAAAACTTCATATATCTCATTAGTAGCAGGGCGTGCATTTCAACGTAAGCACGTGTAATTTAAAAATCAAGTATTTAAAATAGTGTTTTCAAGAAGTATCAGTTACTTCTCAAAAATAAAGGGCCAACCAAGCCTCGCTGATTGTTTTCTTGTTTTTTTTCCACACCATGTAATTTGTTACTGGAGAAAATAGCAGATTCTTTGTCTGCAGAGACTATTCCTGAATCACTTCACTGCAGTTTCTGGGAGGCGGCTTTCTCAATAATATTTCCCTTTTTTCTTCTTGCCAGGAAAAGTGAAGAATGCTTCATGAATATTCAGAAAGAGAGATGGTCCGATAGCTACTATCACTCACACATAATGCAATATTGAATGAAGTTAAGAACTGTCTTGCCACATTCTGAAAACACCCGATACTGTGACACTGAAATTCAAAAAATACATAGTATATTACATTGGTATTCAGAATGCCTGCAGACCTTTGAATTCTCATAGACATAGAATATCATATTACAAATCAACACATTAAAATACTAATTTATAAAATGTACCTTTATCGAAAATATTTTAGTAATCTTTAAAGGCAGTTCTAGATGTGTTAGCAAAATTCTGGACATTTCCCAAATTCATGTGATACCATCATCTTTCTAGACGAATAAAGAGTAATTTATAACAAAAACGATGTCATTCATAAGATTTGAAGGAAGGAGTAAATGAATGTGCATCAGAGGGTAGAGAATGAACATCCGTAAACGGAGATATCCATATTCTCTCTGGCGTATCAGAAGGGCACTCCTCTCAATGACGGTCTGAACTCTGCATGGGCATTTGTGGAAAACATTGACATTTATAATTTAAGAAAATTCATTGAATGTAGTGCCTTTGAGGAAAAAAGAATGTAGGTAGAATAGACTAGGAAGCCATTGTTCTCAATTTTGAGCATATTAACTACAGAGTTGAATATTAGACCGTTCAGTGCTTCCTCAAAGGACATTCCTAAATGTTTGGATATAATTTCTTCTTTCATATTCATAAATAAAAGCATTACCTCGACTTCTTACATCGGCCTGGTTTTTAAAACTTTTGTCCTGACTATTCAAAATACACTCAATAAGTTAGAAGGTGTCACTAAAGGTTTTACACACACACACACACACACACACACACACACACATGGGGTTGGGTTTGGCATTTAACATTTTGAAGGCTGGACATCAGAGTTACCTTCAGCCTGAGAATGTAGAGGGGTCTTTTTTTGTATTTTTTGGCTGGGGCAGAGTTTGAACCAACACCTCGGGTATATGGGGCCAGGGCCCTACTCCTTTGAGTCCCAGGTGCTGCCCAGGAAGTGGAGATTTTTAAGACATTTTGTATTGCGTCCTGGGAGTTTGAAAGTCTTCTTAGATGATTCTAATATCCAAACAGTATTGACTACCACCATCTAACCCTTACCTTCTTCCACGATCAATTTTCTGTGAGCTCCCAGGGCACTGTGCTCATGAGTTCAAGGGGTCGCAGCTGAGCCCCAGACATTCCCTAAAGTCCCGTCAGTAGCTGGGAAGTCACTGCCTTCCCCACCTGTGACCATACAGTAAAGAATTCTGTCCCGTGCTTGGACTGACGAACCGATGGCCTGGCAAGGCTCTTAGAGTTGGCACTTTTATTCTCGCAGAAACAAGGAAAGATCCAAAGTATCTGGTTTCCCCAACCCACGTGCCCCTCCCACCCGCCATCCCTTGAACCTTCTGTGTCAGAATTTGATCAGTTTCTATTGTGAAATTCACCAGAGCCTCCAGCCCTGTTCTTCCTCTGTTATATTGCTACTCTCACCCAATAACGATGTGATCTGTGAGGACAAGACCATTTTCCTTTCCATTCCTATATCCTCAGCACATCTCCAGGCACAAAGCAAGCCCCCAGTAAGGATATTTTGTTTGCAGAAACAATAACACATGGCAGAGTTGTAAAGGAGGAGACAGTAGCACAGGTGACCTCCACAGGAGACCAAGAGCTTCTCGTCTCCTGTTACACTGTGGAAATGGAAGCATCTCAGCGCTGGAAGGAGGAGCCAGTCCAGAAGGGCCTGGTGGCACCTGCTGCTCCCACCAGGGGACCTCAGCCCACCTCATGGGTTCTGGGGGATTGTGTTATAAATTTAATACGTGGCCTTTAAAGTGCTCTGACTTAAACAGCAGCTGGTAAAGGCTACCACTTTTGCTTTAGGAAAATTCATGAAAAGGAAGAATCAGTCCTATAGGTCAAACAGCAAGAGGACAGTAAGATCCCTGAAGCCTCCGCATCTCCCCAGGGGGCAGGGGGGGGGGCAGGCTGAGGATCCTCAGTAGACACTCCCATGGGTTCAAACTCAATTGTTATGGATATTTCCTGGGGATTTCAAATCACAAGAACTATGTCTTTATTATGTTTAATAAAACATATTATAGGGACAGAGTTTTCAGAACTCTATATTATTAAGAAGCTGGTGGTTATGAGAGTGTATATATGTGTGTCAGTGTGTGAACTTCTTAATACATATAAATAATTTTGTTTTGTGTGATTTATGTGTATTATATAATATCAAAACATAATTTAATTTTCCAGATAGTTTCACAAATGTTATATGTTTGATTAATATCATACAAATGGGGAAACTGTGTTTAGAATACTTCAATGCCATAAAAAAGACAGAGACTTTACATCTTTTATGTTTACCGGGATGGAGTTGGAACACATTCTTCTTAGTAAAATATCTCAAGAATGGAAATAAAGTTTCCAACATACTCAATGCTAGTATGAAACCAATTTATAATGACTTACACACTCATAGAAATGATAAAACACAAATACAGTCTAGCAAAGGGCAGGGATGCGGAGGGAGCGGAGAATGGCGCTTGGTGGGAGGTGGGAGGTGGGGGGCATCTGGTGGAATCTCACCTAATGTGCACAATGCAAGGTATATTTCAAAATAACAAAAGAGTAAACTTTGAATGTCTTACTGCAAAAAATATGTAATCAAGATGATGGCTATATTACCCAGTTTGATTTAAGCATTCCACATCGTATATCCAATCATCACATTGTACCCCATAAATGTACACAGTTATGATTTTAATTAAAAATTAATTTAAAAATACTCAAATATATGCTGTTTCATGTCACTTAGCTAACAAGAAATGGCAGAATAGTTATTCAGAATTCCAATCATCATCTCGTTGCAGAATATCATAGTCCCTTTCTTTGAAGTTGTAAAAAAGAATGACTCAAAATATATTTTATCAATAAAGTATCTCAAATCCTTCATTGTCAGATAATGGGAGTATATAAATTTTTACTAGGTACTAATCAATATAGACTACTCTCTGGAAGAAAGTCCCGACAGAATTATTTTAGACTTGATTTTGTTTGTACAAAGGAATATTCACAAATAAGAAAATAGTTTAAATTCTCGCGAAGTATTTATTTTGTCACAACAAATATCTATTATGTTGATACGGATTTTGTTCATTTTAGAGAAATGCAAAATTAGGGGCATTAGGGAGTCTCTTTGTCGTATAGAAAAGCTTTGGCTTCTGCCAATGATGCTGCGCGTGGGACCACGACTTCCTAGAAAGATACGTGTGTCCCTTCCCTTCCCTTCCCTTCCTTCCTTCTTTCCTTTCTTTCTTTTTATCTCTCTTTCTCTTTTTTTCTGTCACTCTCACTCTGTCACCCTAAGCAGAGTGCTGTGGTGTCTTAGCTCACAGCACTCGGACTCAGGGATCTTCTTACCTCTGCCTCCCGAGTTGCGGGTACTATAGGTTCCTGCCACAACACCCAGCTAGTTTTTCTATTTTTGGTAGAGATGGGGTCTCTCTCTTGCTCAGGCTGGTCTCAAACTCCTGAGCTCAAGCGATCCACCTGTCTTGGCCTTCTAGAATGCTGGGATTACAGGTGGGAGCCACCACAGCCAGCAAGTGTGTTTTTCTGAAGTGTTGCTTTTGCAAACCTGTATGAATATTTGCTCCTCTTAATGGGGAAAAGAAAGCATTTACAGGTGAACAGCCATGGAAACTGGTAATGGAACGCCATGGCATGATGGAGGGACTCCCCAAAACATATTTTCTAGCAAAAGTTAAATAGTTTGGGGATAAAAAAATTATTCTATAACTGGAAAAAGTATAAATATGATATAGATTGTTTGAAAAGTGTGGTTTATTCTGTCATCAGTAACAAAAGAATACAAATGCATGTATGTAGTAGCTATGAAGTCAGATAAGAGTTCTTCTGATACATTAATGTGCTCTGTTCAAAGTCGGTGCTATTAATATTCATTGCAGCAGAACTTTCATTGTTATCAGGGTCAGAGATCATTTGAAAATGATTTTGTTGTGACTGCTAATAAAGAAATCACCAGTTCTACAGGCATTGTTCATTAGTTGGATAAAACAAGTCTCCATTTTAATGCCAGGAGGGTTTGTTTGATCTTTCTGTTTGTTTACTCAGCTGTTTGTTTTAAAGACACATTTCAGATACTGAAGGCCTCAGCCCCTAGAGCTCTGAAAAAGTAGTAGCAATAAATATCCCTTCAGTCTTATTTTTCTAATTTTCTATTTCCTTAATTTCAGATCAATGCAAGGGTACAAAGAATTAGGTTACGCTGTTTCAATGCAGTTGTGCTCCACCTCCAGGTGGTGTGTGCCACAGACCCCACATTGTGCCCATTAAACAGGAACACAACAACCCCCCACCCTCCTTCTCTCCCCCCCAGCTAGAATTGAATTGAGTTTTTCTTAAACATCCATCTTAAAAGTACAGAAATAAAAAATCCAAAATTTAAAAATCTGTGCACAAAATAATAAGACTCTGAAGGCCAAAATAGGTTGCAGAAAGAAAGGGAAAAGAAAGAATTATAGGGAAGGCCAAAGAATTGATGTTCTGCAGTGAAGGTTTTTTGAATTAGCCTCCAATGAGAGGCGGCTGCAGCCAGGCCAAACAGAACCCATTCTTTGGTTCAGACGGGACTCTAATGCTGTAGGGCTCTGCATTCCCTGGGACGTGCGACTGTTTCGTTTCCGCATTTTCAGACCACTAAGTGTTAGATAGCTCCTTACTACCACGATGAGTCACTTTTGACTCTCTCAGCTTTCCTTCTTTTGAAAGTTCCCATTCTACTGTTTGTCAAATTTTACTTGCACTTTAAGATGGGATAATGTTCATCTTAATTTCAAGTATCTGTTTCATCTTACAATAACTACCGCGATTTTACTGATTTTTAAAAACCACGTACTTTACATATTCATCTGAATTTTTTTAACTGATGATATACTTTAATTAGTATAAATTTTCTTTCAAAGTAATATCCGTATAAAGTGTGATGGTGTCTGTAACCCATTAAATAGTAAACTTTAATTAGATTGCCACCGAGGAAAATGGTCACAGATGATGTCAATTGATTTTCCTTGTGCTGGGAGCCGACTTCCGGGGTGGGAAGGACCCCCAATTTTGAGGAGCTGCATTTGAGTCAAGGACAGAATGCAACCTGGTCTCAGCTGTTTCCTGTTAGTGGCTGGTTCCTGAACCAGATTAGAATGGATCCATGTCCTTTTGGTCAGCACAGACTGCTGAGACTGCCATTCTGCTCTTAGGCTGTTTTTAATCAAGTTATGCAATTATGACAAAATGACGCCTTCAAGCTACTGTGTATAAAAGCTGTGCAATAAAGCTGAGGTTGCCTTTCCTATTGAGGAAAATTCCTCCTGATCCCACTATTTTCTGTCTCTCTTTTCTATCCTGCACCATCTACTCCCGGGTTTTCCTAATAACCTTGCTAGGTTGGTTCCCGGCATCTTTAAAATAATTATCACAAAAAATCAGTCTAACACAGTCAATGCTCAATTTCATATTTTTTTGTAAAACATCAGCCTTGATGTCTGTGGGATATTGCTTATGAACTAAAGCCTCTTCTGTCAACGGCTCTTTCTACAGGTGGGAGGGTGGTATGTAGATGGTCATGTTATAGATGGCTATATTAACAATGAAACAGCAGGCACATGTCCTCAACAACCTAAACTTCTTTGGGATGTGCTAACACTCTCGGATGTATATGTTTATCTCTTATACCAACAGCCTAAAACATATGCTTGAAAATTTAACAAGTTCTTTCTGAGATGAAGATGTCTTACAATTATTATTTGTACTTGATTAATCTAAATAACGTAAGTATACGACATATTTTGATAGACAATTACATTTTATAAATGCATACTTTAATGAAAATCTTTTCAGAAATTAGCGAATAAAAATACCTAAGTACCTAGGTACCCCTAGTTAAGAGTGTATGTGAATTACGGATAATGAAAATGCGAACAGATTGTATATGGTCATCTCATTTGTTTATATATTACTTTTATTCATCCATCTTCATCCATGTCACGGGAGACCTTTTTAATTCTAGCTTCAAAATCCTCTGTCTTGAAAGCATTTTGGCTTAACAAACCTGACATCATCTTTACGGAATCTCTTTCCTCCCTGAAATTGTATAATAGCGCTTTTTTCTGATTCTTCTAATTTTTGTTTTAGTCTATAGTCTTAGTCATTTTATCTGATGTGGGTTGAATCTTGGCCTTTTATTGGACCCTATTTTCTTCCTGTAGACTTTACGAAGTTTAGTATTTCCCAGTTGGTTCAGCCGTCCTCTCTTTTTCTCACAACTCTCTCTACTCACCATCCCTCCCTCCCTCTGCTCTTACTGTTCATAACGCTCATTTCCATGCACTTGACACCTACATTTGAGATTTCTCAACAGTACACCACTAGACCTTTTCTTTCAAGTACCCATTGGACATCTTCACCTGAATGGTTCACGACGACCTCACACTTAACTAAAACACAAAAGTTTAATCGTTGGGCACTGAGCTGTGACTACTTAAGATTTCCAGACTGAGAAAGCAGATTTCAGTTCAACCTTGTCTTTGTTGCTGATCCGTTGTGTTCCCTTAAAATAATTATTGAGTTTCCTAAAATAAAAATGGGTAATAAAATTTTGATTCAATAGAGTGCCACGTTTGAACTCTGTCTGACACCCCAGCATCAATGTTTATTTAAACTTCTCAGTCGTGTTAAAACCTATTGATCCCTAAAAATATCCCTGCATCTTCATTCGTTCTGCCTTAAATATTTCTCCTTTTTTCTTTTTTTTTTTTTTTTTTTTTTGTGCTACTATCTCTAAAACATTTCTTTTCTTTTTTTTTTTTTTTTTTTTTTTTTTTTCCAGTTTTAGACCAGGGCTGGGTTTGAACCCACCACCACCGGTATACGGGGCTGGCGTCCTACTCCTTGAGCCACAGGCACTGCCCTATCTCTAAAACATTTCTATAGAATTCCTATCTCTATAATACTGTCCAGATCACTACTGAGATGATAGAATATAACTCGTTCATTCAACCATTTCTGTTGCTTAAAGCACCAGCGTGGCCAGCTATTTCATTCTCTGTTTACCAGTTTTCAAAAGTTATCCTCACCTAAGGAAATCAGATACTTTTTTAAGGCATTCATAATTTCCAAATCTAAGTCAAAACATTCTTATATCAGTCTTGGACTGGAAATCCTTGGAAATCCAAAATTCCACTATTCTGAGAACAAGGGATCTGTCAACGCACGTTCCAAACCTAATAGCAAGAATTCTCCAAAGCGAGTGATTTCAGGTCCCCTTGTGTGGGGTGCCCTCTGCAATTTGATAAAGTCCCCTCTTAAAGCTACTTTCTTCTTTGGGGTCAACTTATACCTTTGGAAGTATTAGAGTTTTTATTTACAACTTTCTGTTCACCAAAAAATACAAATAAAATAACGTCATATATATAAGTACACAGATACATACACAGGGTGGCCACAAAGATTGTGTGCAATTTAAGAGTTTAAAATAGTAAATTGCACATGAGTATATTAAAATAGTTTGAAATAATAAACTATTTTATTTATTTATTTATTTTTATTTTATTTATTTATTTATTTATTTTTTGAGACAGAGGCTCACTTTGTCACCCTCAGTAGAGTGCTGTGGTGTCACAGCTCACAGCAACCTCCAGCTCTTGGGCTTAGCCTAGTCTCTTGCCTCAGCCTCCCGAGGAGCTGGGACAACAGGTGTCAACCACAATGCCCAGGTTTTTTTTTTTTTTTTTTTTTGCAGTTTTTGGCCGGGGACAAGTTTGAACCCACCACCTCTGATATTGGGGCTGGCGTCCTACTCCTTTGAGTCACAGGCGCCACCCCTGGCTATTTTTGCTGTTGTTGTTGCAGTTTGGCTGGGGCCAAGTTCAAACCCACCATCCTCAGTAAATGGGGCTGGTGCCCTACTCACTGAGCCACAGGCACCTCTGAAATAGTAAACTATTTTAAATTGTATACAAACTTTATGGATATCTCTCTCACACACACATATATAAAAGTATTTTGAGAACAAGCTAAATATTGTACAGTTTGGCCAAATTACCCTTCTAATTTCATTGCCTCATTCCTTACTTTGACCTCTCACGCCCAACCCATCTATGCCCCTGTAGTTTATTCCCCGACTGAGGTCACTTTAAAGCCACCTGAGCCTCAGCTCCGTCAGTTGTCTCCCCCAATAACTCTCTTTCTTTAACCTGAATTTCTTTCCTTGCACTTTCATTTCCCTACTCTCTACTTACATAGAATATGCTTCAAGTAGATAAAATCCCTTTCTCCCTGTGTCTGTAACACTTCGTATATTTCTATAAGACATGTCATATTTTGCGATTTACATAGAATACGTCTTTTCATACACAATTTAAGTTCACAAAGAGGAATATCATGTTTTTTCCTTATAGAATCTTGGCATCGTGTTTGGATTATAGTAGAATTAAGTGTAGTAATATTTAAAGTAGACAGAAGGTCTACAGGAATTCCACGTATCCACACTGCTTACGAATTAGGAAGTCTTGTGGACTTGAATTACCAAAAGTGTTTAATACAAATAAAAAGGAGAGGGGGTTTGTAACTGATTTTTAATTATTGCAATCTCGTCTTTATGCTGTTTTTCTTTGCTCCACTGAGTATATAAAGTGGGGTGAGAATTGAATAGCATCAGGAAAAAAGGAAGGAAAGAAAAGAAAGGCATTATCTGCTTTTAAACTTTACAGGGAGAGTTTAGGCAAAAATGCTAAGGCCTAGCAGGAAAGTTGAGTGAAAACAATTGAACCAGCCCAGGTTTCTGCTGTTTATATCTCACAGACCCTGAGTGCACCCCGTAAAGATTTGTCATAGATTAATCTGACGTTAGAGATGTAATTGAGAACGGTTTTAAATGTATACATCTAGTATGTTTTGTTTTGTTTTGTTTTGTTTTAACAATTTAAACCTGCAGGTATTGAACCTCTGTAATTACCAGCACATTTCCTAACCAAGGCTGGTCAATTCTGCATAACAGCATTGTGAAGCACCGTTATAAATATTACCTTCTCTACATAAGATATCATAAATAATGTTGTCTGAGTTCCTCCTGTTAAGATGCACTCCACATTGGAAGATGGTCATGTTAACCACTTGTTCCTATGCATGTTACAAAATAATGTTGTAAACACCTTTTAAAAGTCATATGAAAACATGATCTCCAATTTAGATCACCTTCCAGAGATAACTTTACTCCACGCATGTTTTCCAATGTGAAATTTTGCTGTATGAACTAAACATCCTTAAATAGAAACAAGGCTTCAATTTCAGAAGATAATTTGCACAAAGACAAAAGAGGACTTTTCTGTTCTGTTGTTCATGGTAGAAAAGTTTATTCGAGATTATTTTTTAAAGTATATCTCTATATTTGGAAATATATCATCTAAGCAATAAAACATTACTCACAGACTTTATGGGCACCATGTATGTAACTTAAAGCAGTGTTTATACACTGAAGTAAGAGAAAATATGAATCATTTTTAACAATAAAAGATTATCATGTATTTATTTCATAATGAGAATGACCTTTATTTATAATAGGATATATAGTATTATTTTAAGTGTACTACATACTTTCATATTAAATGTGAACTGTCCATGATAATTCATGATGCATCATTTCTGTATTTACAATAGTAAATGTTATTAGATTGTGTAACAAAGGGAAAAACAATTTATCACAGAATAAAAAAAAAAAAAATAAAGCTATATTCCTGTCTTAGCAAGTTAATTGCATGGACTGTTAAACCTACATATGTAATGCTTAATTTTGGATTGTTTACATCGTCTTAATTTACACAATTATCTCAGCAAAGAAAAATTTCCTTCTACTCCCTTTTCAATCAGGTTTACCTGGAGGTCTACTCCTGTTTTTTTCCTGCACCCTTGAAATTTACCACTTGAGCTCCCTGGTGCAGTTGCTACAGCTTAGATTTTCCAGACAGAACTTTACATCAGCCTGCCGGGCCCTAATTCATAAAATATTTCTAACCCCACAGATTAGTTCTGAGCCGTTTTACAGCTTTGGAAAGTCTATACCATAAAGAATGTTCCCTTTCATTCCAAATCCATTTGCATTTTATTTGTGCTTCAAAGGAGGCACAGTCCAAATGGTTAGAATCCTCAGACACGCTGCATAATGAAAAATTAATTAGGGCAATCTTTGCAGTGTAGTGGTCTTCACAACTCATTTTCAGCTGGTCATTTTTCCACCTGCTCACCGGGGCCCAGGCAGCTGAGGTGAGCGTGTCTCTGACGTCCGCAGAATAGCAATGAAGCTGGGGGGTCCCCGCGCATGGTGCCAACAAGAGGTGAGGACCCCAAATAGAGGGGAGCTGTTTGGACCAGCCACAATGTCACAGGACAGTGGAGGCCAACAGGCGCCCTGACCGCCCGCCCAGGCACGGTTTGAATTAACAAAACAGAAAGGAGAAGAGAAAGTCGAAATCCCCCATAGCCAGGGTGAAGGGAGCGCAGCCTCCTTGGAGATGGCCCAGTATGGTCACTGGTGGCCACAGTGTCCAGGCGGGCGCTGGACACCAGGGGTGACAGCCGGGGCCGTGTGCGCGTCAAAACGCAGGTTGTGCTTTTGAAATAGGGTGGAGATTCACTGTCCTTCCTAAAATGCACATTTCAGTTTCATTCACGTGGCAGTGCTGTTGGTGTTCTTATTGATAAGGAGAGCATCCAATCACTGTTCAATGATCAAGCTTTTATATTTTAAGCAAATTCTCATTCTTACAGGTTTTCAACCATTTTCCAAGGAGGTTTTTTACTTCTTCTTTTTTTTTTTTTTTTTTACCAAAAAGAAACAATGAGTTTTCTGGATGTTCTTGGTTTCAACATGCAAATAAACACATAGAAATTAAGCAGGTTAAAGTAAAGCAGCATTCATGATCAGATTAACATTTAATATTCTCTGCGATATTTTGATATATTGATAATAGCACTTTGGCCACCGAGGCCGCGTCCACAGCCACTCACCCAGGAGCTAGTTAGATACGACCTTGGGGCTCAGCCTCAGATTTGCTGATTTAGAACCTGCATTTTGACAAAGTTCTCAGGTGGGCGAAAGCAGTGCTTCTCAAACCCTAATGTGACAAAAACCTCACCAGGGCCTGCTGAGACCCAGCTGGCCCAGCTCCAGACATGTGGATTCAATAGGCCTGAAGAATATTGAATTCGGATGTGAGGGGCCACGAATTTGCACATTTAACAGGATTACGAGGGGGTGCTGATTTGCTGGTCTATGAAACACACTTTCTTACCAAAAATTATGAATAAAAACGAATCATTATCACATTGTGGTTATTTTCCTTCACTATGCTTAATACAGCACAGTGCTGGCATTTTATTGGTTAAAATATGTTACAAAAATAAAAGAAAAAAACTGCTCTGTTCAGTAATCTTTAGGGTCATAGTTGATGCCTACTTAATGTAGAAAAACTTGAGAGCAGGGATTCTAGATTTTACAGAAGAGTTTCCAGATCTTAACTATTAGAGCTTCACACCAACAGGAGGAGGAAGATATCTTGTTATGTCACCCTAATGTGGTGACACGTTCTATGAAGCAAACATCACACTGAGTCCAAAACCAGGAAAGGACCCAACTAAAACAGAGAACTACAGACAAATTTCACTAATGAATAGTGATGCAAAAATAACAAAATCTTAGCTAACAGATTGCAGTTATACATTTAAAAAATGATACATCCCAATCAAGTAGGCTTCATCCAAGGGGTGGAAGGCTGGTTTAACAAACGCAAATCCATAAACGCAATACATTATATCTACACAAGCAAAAACAAAGGCCTTATTATCTTCTCGATACATGCATAAAAAGCATTCAACAGAATCCAGCATCTTTTACTAACAAGAACACTTAAGAAAATAGGCATAGGTGGCACATTTCTTAAGCTGACTGAATCAATGTATGATGAACCCAAAGCTAAAATCATATTGAATGGAGTAAAACTGAAAGTTTTTCCATTCAGAACTAGAACCAGACAAGGTTGTCCTTTACCACAACTACGACTCAACAAAGTTCTGAAAGTTCTTGTCAATGCAGTCAGGCAAGAGAAGACTATAAAGGGCATCTAAATGGGGGCGGAGGAGGTCAAACTCTCCCTCTTTGCTGACTACATGATCTTATACCTAGAGAACCCCAGAGACTCAACCACAAAACTCCTGGAAGTGATCAGGAAATACAGTAACGTCTCAGAGTATAAAACCAATGTCAGTTGCCCTTGTATACGCCAGTAACAGCCAAGTTGCGAAGCAAATCAAGGACATAATTGCCTTCACAGTAGCTTTAGAGAAGGTGAAATACTTAGACAATATACCTAACAAAAGAGGTGGAAGATTTTTTCTAAAAAAAATTATGAAGCCCTCAGAAAAGAAATTGCAGAAGATGCTAACAAATGCAAGAACACATAATGCTTGTGGCTGGGAAGAATCAACATTGTAAAAATGTCTATTCTACCAAAAGCAATCTACAGATTCAATGCAATCCCAATTAAAATAACAAATCATATTTTGAAGGACTGGAAAAAAATGGTACTTCATTTTTTATGGAACCAGGAAAAAACTAAGGCAATTCTTAGTAATAAGAACAAAGTCAGAGGTGTCTCTCTACCAGAATTGACACTATATTACACTGCACAGTAACCAAAACAGCATGGTATTCTCACAAAAATAGAGACATAGACATAAGGAACAGAACAGAAAACCCAGAGGTGAAACCAGTCTCTACTTGCCATCCGATCTTTGATAAACCAAACAAAAGTATACAGCGGGGAAAGGAATTCTTATTCAATAAATGGTACTGAGAGAACTGGATAGCCACATGTAAAAGGCTGAAACTTGACCCATACCTTTCACCCTTTAAAAAATTGACTCAAGATGGGTAAGAGACTTATATCTCAGATAAGAAACAATAAAAATCTTAGAAAAAGTGCAGGGGAAAACTCTTGACGATGTTGGAATGGGGAAAGATGTGACAAAGACTTCAGCAGCCATTGTAACAACAAAAACAATCAACAAATGGGACTGTATTAAGCTGAAAAGCTTCTGCACTGCTAAGGACACAGCAAGTAGCAAAAAGACAAATTTCAGAATGGGAATAAATATTTGACGGGTTTCCATCTGACAAAGGGTTGATAACTAGAATCTACAGGGAACTCAAATTAATCAACAAAAAAAGTAAACAATTCCTTCTACCACTAGTCAAGAGACATGAACAGAACCTTCTCTGATCAAGACAGATGAATGTCTAACAAACATTTGAAAAAATGCTCATCATCCCTGATCATCAGAGAAACGCAAATCAAAACCACCCTGCGATATCACCCAACCCAGTGAGAATGGCCCACATCACAAAGTCTCAAAGTCAAAGATGCTGGTGTGGATGGGGAGAGAAGGGAACACTTCTACACTGCTGGGGGGACTGCAAACTAGTACAACTTTTTTTGGAAGGAAGTATGGAGAAACTTTAAAGCACTCAAGCTAGACCTCCCATTTGATCCTGCAATCCCATTACTAGGCATAGACCCAGAAGAAAAAAAAATATTTTATCTTAAGGATATTTGCACTAAACTGTTTATCGCAGCTCAATTTATAATTGTCAAAATGTGGAAACAACCTAAGTGCCCACCAACCCGGGAATGAATTAACAAGCTGTGGTATATGTACACTATGGAATACTATTCAGCCATTATAAAAGCGGGAGACTTTACATCTTTTGTATTAACCTGGATTGAGTTAGAACATATTCTTCTTAGTAAAGCATCACAAGAATGGAGAAGCAAGAACCCAATGTACTTAATTCTAATACGAAGGTAGGGGATGAGCTAATACAAAGGGGGGCTGTAGGAGAATGAGGGAGCCAGGGAGGAGAGGAGGAAGAAAGATGGGGGGTCACAGTGCAGGATGCACCACTTGGGAGCAGGACACAATTATAAGAGGGCCTTTTTTTTTTTTTTTAAATAACAAGAACAATGTTTAAGATAAGGACTAGAAACAAAAACCTCGTAAAGAATGAATGGAGATAAATACATTCAGAAAAGAAATCAGACAACTGCTTTAACAAAATATTGAGAAATAAAATAATAATAATAATGCAAAAAGCAACATTCACATTGTCAAATAAGAGTACGTCTATTATAGAATGCTTTGACTCCGAGGTTCAGTACAGAGTCATCAGTTAACTTCTTCTTAGTGACTAATTCTCACATAAATTGGATTTAATTTTGACCAAAGTACTTTAGTTAAACATTAATTTTTAATTCAACTTGTTAATATGTTGTTTAGGAGACTGCATCCTCATTTATAAGTGAAATATGTTTGTAATTTCCCCTTTATAAAAATATATTTTTTCCAATTTTAATATCAGGTGGATCCAGATGAAGTAGAATAATTTTGAAATATTTCTTCTTTTTCTATTGTCTATAAGATTTGGCATGATCTGTTTTTTGAAATTATCTTTTATTTTTATTTATAAATATTAGTTGTCTATTTTTGGGGACCTTGGAAAAATGTAAGAGGGTCTTTACTTAACAAATTCAGTGTAACCTAATTATTTGTGCCCTCAATGAATACCAAACAAAACAACAACATAGCTAAAAGACGATCACAGATGCACTCCCCTGCAGTTTGCTAGAAATACCCCCACAGTCTCATTTGCCCATTGCGAAATCTTCCACAATGTTGTCTGAACACACTTTACAAAAGTATTTTTTGTCTTTTTCATAAAGCCGAATTCCAACAGCAACTGTAGACCACAAAGTAATATGGAGTAGAATTAAAAGGAAGGGGGACAATTTAAAAATAAACACTTAAGTGGAACTATCTATTACATTAATAAATTTTATCTACGTATGCTTGAGAATTTGTCCATGTGGAGTCAGCTTATCCCTGGGGTAAGTACGTACTTCCTGGCTTTTAATTAAACTCCTCAGCAATGCTAAGTGTGTATACATAAGGGACTTTTTAGAAAAACTTAATTAGAATTTATCAAGTTGAGATTTTAACCGTCCGTTTGCAAAAGGCAATATATACTGCCATTTTTTTTTATTTTTTGCTTTTATGACGTTTCTAAGACAGTTTTTTTCTAAATATAGCCCCCCTTCCATTCATGTTTGAACTGAAATAATAATACATATAACAATACACAACAAAAACCATCACTTGTGTTAATTAACAGCTCGCATCCTCAATTTTTGTTTTCTGTTGTTTCTGTCATCGTCGTTGTTGCCTGGATAGTCCAGAAACAAGTAAGAGTCTTGCTTTTCTTCTTCCCTGGCAGACACCTGCTATGGGACTCTGGCTGAGCATGGCCCTTCTGCCAGATCTGTTCTCTTTCAATGAATTAGCAGAATCAGGTGAGACCCAGTGGAGTTTCTTGCTTTTTTGTTTCCTGCCTTCAGATCCCCCACACAGGTGGGTCATTTTGTGATGACCACTGTTATTCTTCCCTAGCAGCCTTGAAGTCCAAGGATCTGAGCTGGTGTTTTCTGAGTCATTTTCCAACCAGTGAAACAGAAAGGAAAAGTCAGTGCAAAGTTGGAGATTTAAAGGAATCCTTTTCTCATTCCAAAGAGGCAATAGAGACTTAATGATATCAAAAGCATCCTCTCAGAAAATTGAGGATAGTGTTACAGGGAAGAACTTTAATCTATTTGCATAAAAACATAATCTACCCAGGTAGCAAATGCAAATATGTTTTCTCTTTTAAAATTTAAATACTTAATTTGAATACAGACTAAGGAGACAGGCGGTAGGAACTGAAAGAAGACCTTTTTAGGCTTGCGAACTTGAGCATGAACATCTTCTACATGGTCTGTACTGATTTATTCATTTAAGAATTTCATGTCCTATAGAAAACGGGGCTGTCTGTAGAGCACAGGTTCTGATTAACCCAGAAGAGCAAGTGGAAAAATCAAACTTAAATAGAAAATACATTTTTATTTTGTAATAGGAAACCAGGTGAAGGTTGATGGTGCATGAGCTTTTATGAGTTTGCCAAGAACGAGCCTAGAAATTTTCAACTTGACAGTTTGAGGTTTCTCTGAGAAGTGAGAGACATCACCTTTGTTTAAAGCAAAATGGATAATAATAATTCAGAGGGTGGCTGCAGTATTTCCCGCCTCCTCCAGTCTTCCCAACAAGATGTGGGGCCCTGGGTTCCACTTCACTCCAAGTTTTCTCAACACCAGTAGGAAAAGTCAAAGGTTCCGAGTAGGCAGAAAAGAAAACAGAGAGAGCTGAGAAGACTTGATGTTTTCACTTTATAGTGGCAAGTTGACCATTTCAGCTCTGAATTTTCTTTGAGATAATTTTTCCTTTGGTTAAAACATGTACAAATAATTGGCCTTCACAGGCTGGAGTCCCAGACAGCCTGGCCTGCCTTTCAACCTGCCATCTACATAAGGACTTGTACTGTGGGGAGCTGTGACCAACTGAGCTTCCTGGGGGGGGTGTTCTCCTTGCATTTACTCAATTTTGGAGGATGCGTTCCTCTTTTTCCTTTAATGGAATCAACTGAACTTCAGTCCAAGGCTTGCGTGGTGGGTTGGTGTGTGGTGACTGTGGGCAGAAACCCACAGCATTTAACCCCTGAGTCATTCCTGCCTCTGTGTGTCTCAGATTCTCTCTTTAGGGGCCCATGAAGAAGTCTCTGAATGCCAAATAATCTGCTTCTATAGTCATTTATTGGATGTGTCATCTTTTAATTAATGTTGGGGGGTCCCTGTAGGGCCCCTTGTCATAGAGGGGAGTCACCCCAGACAGTCTGACTCAGCCCCCAGTCCCCGGTGTTCTTCCTCCTGCGAGGAGTAAAATGCCCTCGCTTTGGAGCTGAGGAACTCAGTCTCTCATTTATCTACAAAAAGGACTTCAGATATTTCTTTCCCAAGTGCACTGAAAAACCAATTGTCTTTAATTTTAGGAGGAAGAGGCAACGAAATGACCCTTCAGAATGTACCTCCAAATTAAAATCCCAATTCCAAACAATGACTTTCTAGGAAAGGAACTGACAGTCACAATCTGGACTGTTGCCCAAGATTGGGAGGTCCAGGGCTCAGGAGGACCCACAAGTTCTCCCCAAGGAGCAGCTGGAGCCAAGGGGCCCAGGGTGGCCCAGGGTGGCCCTGGCCACTGCCCAGCTCTGAGTCCAGGCTGCTCCTTTGGGAGATCCTCTGTCCTTCATGAGCCCCATGTTGGGCACCATCTTGTTAATAGGAATAAAACCTCAAACTCTGTAAAATAATGTAAAGAGGTTTATTCTGAGCTGAATGGGTGTGACCTGCCCAAAGTACATAATCTCAAGAGGGCCTGAGAAAATGTGTCCCCCCTCAAATCAGCTTTCAAAGGTGTATTTTCCAAACGCACACTTCAATAGAAGTTCCCCAAAAGTCTTGAGATATATATATATATATATATATATATATATGCACACATACACACCCACGCACGCACACACATGCACACATACATACACACACATACACACATGCATGCACACTCACACACACACATGCATACACACACATGCACACACGCACACACGCACGCCCATACGCACACACACACACACACATGTAAATTGTCTGGACAGCCATTTTGGTAGGTATGTGACAGAGTTCTGACTTTATGCTCATTTGGTAGCTTTTTTTATTTCCTCTGTATTTTGTGATCATTCCTTCTTCTCTCTACGTAGCATATAATATGTAAATTAATCAAAAAGAAGCCATAATAAACAAGCAAAACTCCTTTGCCAAATAATTTGGGAGAGAAGCATAAAACTGATAAAATCAATTACAATTTAATCTTCTCTCACTATTTCAACAATCAGTGATTTGACAGGAAAAAAATCTGTTTAAATAGTATCTATGTTATTCTCTCATAAAATTTCACATTGTCAGTCATGGCCTAATCACAGGATTTAAATGTGTGGGGAGCTTGAAAACGCCCCACAAGTTAGATGACTTTCTCCCTCCTCTCTGCTCACAGCTCTCCCCTCACCTCCCTTTAATAGCTACTGACCCAGACGGGTGTGGAGACTCATACTTGTAATCCTAGCAATCTAGAAGGCCTAGGAGGGCGGATTGCCTGAGTTCAGGA
This sequence comes from Loris lydekkerianus, assembly GCA_963574355.1. Classification (NCBI taxonomy): domain Eukaryota; kingdom Metazoa; phylum Chordata; class Mammalia; order Primates; family Lorisidae; genus Loris; species Loris lydekkerianus. The sequence goes on from CAUYPK010040964.1 coordinate 22,058, forward strand.
GTTGGAGACCAGCCTGAGTAAGAGGGAGATACTATCTCTACTAAGAATATAAAAATGAGTTAGGCATGTGGTCCATGCCTGTAGACCCAGCTGCTCAGGGGGCGCACAGAAAAAGGATCATTTGAGCCCAACAGTTTGAGGTTGCTGTGAGCTAAGAGGCCATGACACTCTACCAGGGCAAAAGAGTGAGACTCTCTCAGAAAAATAAAATAAAATAAAATAAAATAAAATAAAATAAAATAAAATAAGAAATAAAAGAAGTTATTATTCAAAATTTAAAATGTTTTAAAGGCCAATTAGATTATGACATTGGTTTTATTATTAAGTAACACACATACCTTCTTTTCCTGTGTTGATGTGGCTGTTGTTAGAAACACATAATTAATTTTTTATGACATTTCATGAAGACCTTGATAACATATCTGACCTAATTATTGTAGTGATACAATTGGCCAAAGCACATATTTCCACAATGGGATTAATGGCTTCGAAGGAACCACAAAATCTATTAATCTACCTTCTAACTGTGTCTCATACACTACCCAACTATGGAAATCTTTGATAAAACCCAAATGTGTCCAATTGCACAGATTGTGGATGATGTGGAAACCATCTTATTAAAGCTACTAGACTAGCTGTTCTCAATACCCCAAGAACAATACAGTTCTGTCTTAAATCCTCCTTGCATTTTAAATATTGTTTGAATTACATGTTTAATCTTGTATGTCACATTTTTACATTTTACAAACTAAATGTGCCCAGCTGATGGTGATTATGATAGTAAATACTCTGAAACCACATTATTTAAAAATAGCCAAAGAGACTAGGTCAATACTCCTCAGAAAGAAAACTTAAATTCCTGTAATGTGAGAGGCGGTAGAAACACTTTGTGTAGCTTCAGAAGACAGACATCCTGTCCATGCATGAAAATTAAGTGAAAATAGTTTTGTTTCATTTGTTCTGTTTTTAACCTCAGTATACTCTGCCTTTTTCAATTTGAAACTTCCAGAAATAAATAGAGTAGGTAAGTGCTGCCAGGGGGAATGGTCAAGCACAGTCGATGATTAATATATATATTTTTTTGCCTCCCTCATTAATTCCTATCCTGCAGATACAAAGTAAATGTTACTTTCTCCAAAGAATCTTGCCTGATCTCGTCTCCCATTCTGGAAGGATCATTCTCTTCAGCACTCAGTTGTGACAGTGTTTGCATGGGTTTTTTTTGTTTGTTTGTTTTTAATTAAATCATAGCTGTGTACATTAATGCAATCGTGGGGCATAATCTGCTGGTTCTATACACAATGTGAAATATTCTCATCAAACTGTTTAACATAGCCTTCATGGCATTTTCTTAGTTATTGTGTTAAGAAATTTATACTCTACATTTAGTAAGTTTCACATGTACCCCTGTAAGATGCACCATAGGTGGAGTCCCATCAATCACCCTCCCTCCACCTATCCTCCCCCCTCCCCTCCCCTCCCTCTCCCCCTTCCCCATATTCTTAGGTTATAACTGGGTTATAGCCTTCATATGAAAGCTATAACTTGGTTTCATAGTAGGACTGAGTACATTGGATACTTTTTCATCCATTCTTGAGATACTTTACTAAGAAGAATATGTTCCATCCATGTAAACATGAATGTTACATGAATATTCCATCCATGTAAACATGAAAGAGGTAAAGTCTCCATCTTTCTTTAACTGTGTAATATTCCATGGTGTACATATACCACAATTTATTAATCCATTCAGGGGTCAATGGGCACTTGGGCTTCTTCCATGACTTAGCAATTATGAATTGGGCAGCAATAAACCTTCTGGTACAAATATCTTTGCTATAATGTGATTTGGGGTCTTCTGGATATATACCCAGTAGAGGAATTGTAGGATCGAATAGCTAATACACTGTTTACACATGCCTCCTCCCCACTGATCCACAGTTCTGTAAATAGAGCGACTTTAATATGAGTGAGCATCTACTGTAACCGTGGTTATGAAGGAACAATCACTGAAATGATTTTAACCTTCACATTCCATGTGCATGTCAAGTAAGTACTGAGGTTCTGCGATGAGCCCTCTGGTATGTCAGGTGGGAATAGCTTCTTTGGGGGTCTCACAAAGTCTATGTTGATAACAGCAGTCTCTCGCCTGTGATCTTGCCTGTTGATGGTACATGGCACTCTCTCCTACAGATTTCTCTAATGAAGAGATCTTCTCACATGGAAAGAGAAGAAAGTTACAGACTCCAAGAATCCATTACTATAGTTTCAGCAAAGTTACTGATCCTTAAAGTGTTCTGGGAAGACACTGACCCCTTTCAAACGTCCACACCCCTTCTATTACCCTTTGGGAATACGTTCATCTTTGCTGAATGACACTGCCCTCCTTCTGTTGATAACACAGCTTTTCCTCCCTAAGCATCGCAACATCCTCCTCAATTAAACATGAAGGTTATACTCAAATGAACACCTGGAATGCTGAAGCAGAGAGGAGGCTATGTAGGGAAGGGAGTTCACACGTTCTTGGGTGGTAGACATCTCCCTCCTTTTTTTCTGAAAATTTAGTTTTTATTCAACAACAAATTTTTATTACAAATATTGTATCTACATATAAAGGTTGTAGAGTGGGGAAGGTAGGGGTTACACGATGATTTCAAAGTCTTCCTTTTCAACTGCCTACCCTTTTATCTCCAGCCTTAACTTCTCACTTTGAAATCTTGACTTTTTGTTGAAGCCGCCACCTGGGGTGTTCAAGAGACTGTACAATCAAAACTATTTTTCCCTTGGTCTTTCCAACTTAGAAAGTCCACTGCACCTGGAAGTCTTTGCCACTTCCTCACGTGCTGTACGTCTTGCGTTTGCTCTGCTGGCAGGTGCGGCACCGTGGTCTCCACAGGGCTGTCCGTGCCCTTTTGTTTCCGGCCGTTCTGTTGCAGAATGAGCTGCCTTCACCCCTTACGTGTTTTACTGCCATGGCCTTCGAAGTGCTCTGGAGTTCTTGTGTTTCATCTAACTCATTTGTTAACCAGGTATATAATTGATCCCACTGACGATTTCCCACTGAATTTTTGACAGACATCTACATTTATTTACTCAATCAAGAAACTACATGGTATGGCCCCTGCCTTCCAACACAACTATATTTCATATTGTTTGGTATTAATGGAACTTACACTTTAAGATCTTGGAACTGCAGTAGCCATCGGGGCCTGATTTTATAGTTATAATTTAGTATATTTTTTTTAATATTAGGCTTCCTAAGTTGTGTAAGCTTTATCAAAATCTCCCATATTCAGACTTCTAATTCTGTCCAGAAGAGATAATTCCTCTCCAGAAGAAATAATTCTTTCTTCAACATTTTCTTCTTACATATTCATAGAACTAAACCTAATCAAGAGTTGTTTGGTTTAAGTTTTGACAAATGTATTTTGTGGTTTGGCTCATTAAATTACAAGATCTGAGATGGCAAAAACAATGTTTTGCCATTCATCACTCTAGCCCTATCAGGTAAGTGCTGCAATCTACACATTTCACTAATTGAAAATATATATACATAGGTATGTGAGATTTTTAATATAAAACTTTGGTGTTTTATCCTCTGGATCTTTATGGAAAGTAATAAAAAAGTAAGTCATTTAAAAATATTAGTTAAAAGCATGTAAAAAATAATTGGATAATTTGCGAATGAAACCTCCAAAGACCACATTTTCTATCTTGAGGTGATTACATCGTTCAATATTCTAAAAACCTGGTTACTCGGAACTTAGCTAAGAGGTACAAATATTAACTTAAGTATTGCTATTTATTCATTTGTTTGTTTGTTTTTTGTTTATTTGAGACCACGTCTCACTCAGTTGCCTTGGTGTCATTATACCCCACAGCAACCTCAAACCTGGGTTCATGTGATCCTCTTGCCTCAGCCTCCCGAGTAGCTCATACTATAGGCACCTGCCACCGTGCCTGGCTAGTTACTCTAGTTTTAGTACAGAAGGGGTCTCTTGCTCAGGCTGATCTGATTCCTGGGCTCAAGCAATCTACTCGCCTCAGCCTCCCAGAGTTCTGGGATTACAGGCAGTGAGCTAATGTGTCCAGCCAATATAACTACTATTAGAGTTTATCCACGTAGGTGGGTAAAGCACTCAACGAAAACACCAAAACTGTACTATGAAGAGCACATATCTCACTACCTAAAGTAACTGTGTGAGAACTGATTTTGTTTCTTCTTTGATTGAACATAGTTTTAAGACCCAATTCTACCTATGAGAAAAACTTAATACATTTTTTTCTTTTTTCTCTAGAGCCAAAGTCAATGCTACCATGTGTTTGTGATGTTCTCGAGTTTGAAGGCTTTCTTGCCGTTTGCTCATGCAAGGATCCCCTGTCTGAGCAGAGTGATATCCCGCCTGGTGCTGTCCACCCCCCCAGCTGGCTTCTGGCTGTCTGTATCTGAGGTGACAGTCACATTTTTCTCTCTCTTCTTCACGGCCCTCTCCAGGGTCAGCTCCATTTGAGTTATTGTCAAGCATCATCTGAGTTCATGAACATACCTTGACCACTCCCCCTTATCTTTGGTGGGGACACCAGAAGAGGTTCCCGCTGCTCCCTGCACATGGGTTGTGGCTGTAAATGTGACCCCTCTCTTATGCCCCTGGTGGATGTTTCTTCTGATCTCTCCTGTTACTACTTATTTGTAGAGAAATTGTAGGAATCTTCTGGTCCTCAGGCCTGTCCCGTCACAAATACCACATCTTTTCCTTCAGGTTTCTCAAATCCTCTAACCTAAGCAACGCGCACAGCATGAGAGGCCACTGAGCACCTGTCACTTTCCCTCTGCTCCTCGTTCCCTCGGCCAGGAAGGTTTGCCAGTCTCTGAGTGGGACACTATTTAGCTAGTGAAGGCTCACTCTTCATGTACTCAGAAAAATATTTTTAAAGCCCCAAATATGGAACCAACAGGTGTTTAGAAATTTTAACGTGTGGTTTTTGCTATAAATTACAAGGACTTGAAATGCAAAGTCTAACATTTAGCTCTGTGATGCAGCCTTGCATTCATTCAGAGGCCTCCCTGTTCTGCAGTGTGAAGACACCATGTCTAATTACCCAAGTGAGTAACGCAGCATCAAGAAACAATCAAAGAGAGAAGAAAGTTAATATGCCGCCTTCTGTAATGACTTTCAAAGGAAAAAAATGTTAATCTATTTATGTGTAAGCTTTGTCTTATCAAGAGGTTAGATACCCTAAATGCCCTTTTGCTTATTTTCTCTGAAAGTGACTACACAAGTTTTATGGAAATACTATTCACCTGAAAGAGAATTGTTACTCTCCTAGGACAAGAATTAAAATTAGCTGTAAAGTTTCTTTAAGGCTCAGTTCTCCAAAAAAGATATAATTTTGGTTCTAAGACTTTCACATCTAAATTTTCTTAATCTTTTTCTGGAAGAATTTATTTTCTTCTGGTACATTTTAAGACTGTGACCTGTGGCCTACTCTAAATTGCAAGCTAGAATTCGTCGTGTGCTTAAAAATTTTTTTTCTCTAAGTAGCAATGACTTCATGTTTGGTGTATATCAGTATCAGCTCTGTGGTTGGCAGCCAGATGGGCGTATGGACAGATTCCATCAGTCTCTTCAGCTGTTCATTATCCACAACTTGAAATTCTGCTCCTCTCAGTTATACCAATTATTTAAATTTTTTTGTGCAAGTCTCCCTAACTATCCAAGTTTGTGGTCCTTTAACTTTTATCTTCATGTCCAAGAAATTTTCCAAGTTTGCTTATATTGAGAAAATTTAATATTTCTGATCTGAAAACTGTAGATTAAAATTGAACTGTGTGCATATGTTTGATGTTTCCTTGATGCATATATGAGGACATGCCTATATGCACCCATATGTGTGTATATAGTCACGTTTAATGGAACACTTTTATTAGCTACACATCAAATGTATGCAAAAACACCTTTATGTTATCGTTTTAAGGCAGAAATTGGGCATTCACATGAAGTGTTCTAGGCCTGAATCAAAGGAACAAAATAAAAAAAGAGCTATGCCATCTCCCGAAAATGTAGCCACCCAGCTGTGTGCCATATGTCTGCCTGAAATGAGCCAAGTGTATGTCATGAAAGAAGGGAAACAAAATCTTCTGGGTCAAATGGGTTGTCTTAACGGGTGAATATCACCTCATTCAAATAGATAAATCCATTCAAGAAGCTGGCCAACACTGATTGCGTCAGAAAATTACAAGTTTGTCACAATCTTATGTTAACCTAATTCAATTGAGTTTTTTTCACCATATGTCCAAAAGTTTGGAAGCATACTGTTATACGTTCTTAAAGTAGATTTTTCTATGGGATTGTGAATATAAATTGTGTAACTTATAAATCATAATTATATAATTCATGATCAATTTTCTCAAATGAACTTTGTATAGGAATGTCCACTCAAAGGAATAAATACTGAAATTTTGATTATTATTTTTACTATAAATTATATATTTTTTTCAATTTGGAAAAATAGATAAAACCACCTTAGATAACAAATTATGAATATTAATTTATCAGTCACTACATCAAGTTTCAGAAGATGAAACAATAAAAGTACCCATCCTGAACCAAATACTTGGCTATGCTCACATTTAAAATAAGAAGTTAAAAAGTAATGGAAAAGGAAGATGAAGAAATTGATGATAAATTGCCTCTCTGATTATGTCTTTTATGCTTTGGGACCAACATTCTCATAGGCCATTTGTTTTCTATCTCCCCAGGCTCCCAGCATACTTAAACTTAATTTAGAAGTCTTTATTAGGTGGTACCTGTGGCTCAAAGGAGTAGAGGGCCAGCCCCATATGCTGGAGGTGGTGGGTTCAAACCCAGTCCTGGCCAAAAACTGCCCCCCCCAAAAAAAAGGTGTTTATTAGTAGACACTCAATATGGGAAATATGGCTTACTTTTAGATGTATGGATCAAAAGAAAATCATAAAAATGGCATCCATTTAGTCTTAGAAATAATTTAAGTCTCCAGAATACGGGTGGGTATGAGATATGATATTATAAATAAAAAGCTTTACAACAATAAAATTTTTTAACTTTTAATCAGATCGTCCTACTCAGAATTGCAACAAACTTATAAAGTACATTAACAATCAACACCACAAGGAATATTTGATATCATGGCTTAAAAATCAACTTTAGTCAAAGATGTTAAAATAACTGAGACAAAAGAAACATGTAATCACAGATGGGAAGGTTCAACTTTGAAAAGATGATTATTTTCCATGCCTCAATCTGTGGATTCAGTGCTATCCTATCAAAATCTAAATATGACTTTTTAAAGGAAAATTATTATGGGGGTTAAAACTCATAGGCAAAAATAAATGCACCTTTAAAAAGAAAGGAGTAGGAATATTTGCCCGAGTAGATAGAAATATTTATTCTTTATTTTGTTATAATACGGATGCGAGATATCAAGACCCAAAGTCACTTAAGTGCCAATTAGGAAGTCTTTATTAAAGAAAAAATCAAAGGTCAGCTGTCCCCCCAATTTGGAGAGCAGCCCAGACCACTGATGGAGTTCAGCTTACATAACGTGGGCTGATGCAATCTGGGGTGAGTTTGTGTGATTAGAAAATTGCAGAGGCAGGTATTGTTTAAATGCTTACAGGGTATACAATAAAAATAATCACAGACTTCCAGTCACATTGGTGTTAGTCATTCCTTTTACCCCTATCTTTCTAGTCACCAGGACTGGTTGGGCCTCTCAGTATGGTGGGGGTCACAAAGGGCAAATTGGGAAATGCAGATTAGTTTCTGAAGCTCAGATTTCTCAGCACCTCTACCTGAGAAATCCTTGTGGTAATTTTTTATAGTAATTGATGTATATTTGGGTTAGGTTCATGTCTAAATTCTTTATGGTTCCATGTTTTAAATAACGGATGTTGCATAAATTAGTATAGGGTTAAAAATAAAATTCAACCTTAACTCGCTTCATATTAAGTTAAAGACCCAACAAGGAAGAACTATAAACTAAGAAGGAAAAAAATAATTTTTGATTTTGCAATAGAAAAGGATTTTTTTAAAGAAGCCCCAGAAACAAAATTCCAAGGCAGAAAATAGATATGTTTGATTATATTACACTCTAATTTTTTTAATAAGCCATATATTTATTTATATAAAACATGTATTAATGCAAAGGAAAATAATTGCATCAGCCGGGTTCAGTGGCTCACACCTGCAATCCTAGCACTCTGGGAGGCTGAGGCGGATGGACTGCCTAAGCTCACGGGTTCAAGACCAGCCTGACCAGAGTGAGACCTCATCTCTAAAAATAGCCTGGTGTTGGGCAGGGCCTGTGGCTCAAAGAAGTAGGGCGCTGGTCCCATATACTGGAGGTGGCAGGTTCAAACCCAGCCCTGACCAAAAACTGCAGGAAAAAAAAAAAATAGTCTGGTGTTGTGGTGGGCGCCTATAGTCCCAGCTACTCGGGAGTCTGAGACAAGAGAATCACCTGAGCCCAAGAGTTTGAGGTTCCTGTGAGCTGTGATGCCACAGCACTCTACCCAGGGCAACAAAGTGAGACTGTCTCAAAAAAATAAATAAAAGTAAAAAGCAAAGAAAATATTTGCATCAATAAATAAAAATACTTAACAGACCTGATTTTCAGATGGAATATTTTTTATTATTGGAAATTTTAGTGCTACCTGTAATATTTGAATTTATTTTATGGATCATTCATTTATATGTTACTTTTTAATTAAAAACACATAAAATGAAAACTATTACTAAGTAGATCTGAAAAGACACACTATTATTTGTGGATCTCATCATTATAGACAATTTTTATTTCTTCATGCTTTCCTCATTTTTCACATTTCTGTGACAAATATTCATTATTTTCTAATGAGATATAAAGATTTAATTTCAATAGAGAGTTATTTTTGTTTTTAATGGAAGTTCTTACTAGAAAATAAATACCAGTTGGTTTTTAATGTTCTGGAAATTAATAAGTACAAGTCTCTGCCCAATCACAGCTGACCAATTTAAAATCACCTCCCATCTAGGGTACAACATTAACCAATCCTACATGTTACTAGAACAATACACAATAACGTGATTTGTTCACTTATCAAGATTTAGCCCCCCTTCAGGGGGCAGGGCACACAGAACGTGGATTATTGTATGCTGCAAGAGAAAAATCCCCAGTAAACCTCTGAGTCTGGATTTGATGTTGCTTTTTTTCAAATAAATCACAAATTTTATGTACAGTCAACCCTCCATATCTGAAGGTTCCGCATGAGCATGTTCAATCAAGTTTGGATCAAAAATATTAAGGAAAAAACATTAACAAGAAAGCAACAAAAAATAACACAAATAATAATACAGAATAACCAATGTTTACATAATGTTTCTATTTTAATAGGTATTACAAGTAATCTAGAGATGATTTAAAGGATATTGTGCACAGACTACAGCAAGTCCTTACAGACAATCCCACTTTATATTGGATTTTGGTATCCTCAGGGGTCCTGAAACCAATCTCCAAGGGATACTGAGGGCCACCTGTAATCCTAAAATGTATGTATTCACCATACTGTGCATCAATTTCCATTACAACAGGAAGGTTGTGGACTTGAATAGAAAACTTCTCAGTAGAAAAATAATATGAAAATTAAAAAAAATAATAACAATCAATGGCTTACTGTTTGAATAAAGTCTCAGTTTCTCTGCTCTGTGCTGAAACTTTGTAATATCAAACTTAAAACTTGTGTTAGGCTAAAAAAGACAATCTAAGCTCCATCTTGAGAAACTAGAAGATTAAATTAAATCTAAGTATGCATAAGAAAATAATAGGCCTCTTCCAGGTGGTCTATTTCATGTTAATTCACAACCAGAAATAAAATTTTAACTTGATTCTTATATGACAAATTTGTCAGAAAGAAGGAAAAATAATAATTTTTTGTACTTTGGAGAACTGTCAGATGTAAACGCAGGTGACAGTGTCCCCAGGTTGACTCAGTAGCAATTCTGCCAGAATATACCGCAAAGAAATAAACGTAGTTTTGCTTTTTAAAAGTTATTTCCCTGGGCAGCACCTGTGGCTCAAAGGAGTAGGGCACCCGCCCCATAGGCTGGCGGAGCGGATTCAAACCCAGCCCCGACCATAAACTAAAAAAAAAAAAAAAAAGATATTTCCTCATGTAGCTTTTCTTTACTTAGGAGAGACAGACATTTTAGATAGATCAAACATAAAGATAAGGATTATTTCATATTTCATTAATGATATGTTATTAAAAAGTGCTAAATTTTGCAAAGCTTGTTTTTAAAATCCATTTTTACTAAAGTAAATTATTGAATGGCCTTTGTCTTAGGCAGCAGCTGTGATGTATCAGTTTTTAATCCGTAATCGTACGTTTCAAAGACTGTCATCTGTCTTATATCCTCTGTAATATAAATCTTATGTCAAAAAATAGCATCTCACCGTTACAGTGTCATAAAATTTAATTTCCCTGTCTTAAAAATCACCTGTGCTCTGTCTACTCATCCCTTGGTCTCTCTCACCTAACCACTAGTAACCACTGACTTTTCTTTGGCCTTTTTATCTTTTCCAGAATGTTCTCTAGTTGAATCATAAAGTACGTCACCCCTTCTGTCCACACATATGAAGCTCCTCATTTTTTCACGGCTGGATGGCTCATTTCCTTTTACATTTTATAAGATTTCATTGCCTGTGCGTACAGTAGTTGATCTCTTCACCTACTGGAGAATGTGGCAGTTGTTTCCAGATTTTGACCAATATAAATAATGCTTCTATAAAAATGTGTGTGCAGGTTTTGTGTGGATGTGAGTTTCCGACTCCTTGGGATAAATATCTTTTGGGATGTGATTGCCAGATGGCCTAGAAAAAGCACATTTAACTGGCTCCCCACGTGGGTACCTACTCACCTCACTCCCACCAGTGTTCATGAGAATCCCACCTCCTCTCTGGCATTTGCTGTGGCCAGGATGCTGGATTTTGGCCATTCTGCTGGGTGTATTGCTCTTTCTTGTCGCTGCTGTAGTTTGTGTGTCCCCAGTGACATGTGATGTGAGCATCTTTTCACATGATTATTTGCTATCTATCTGTAGCTGGTAAGAGCCTGTTAAGATGTTCTCACTTGTTGGGTTGTAAGGGAAGTGCCCTTTTGCATTTGGGGTGACATTCCTTTATTACACATCTTTTGCAAACATTTTATCCCAGTCTGAGTCTTGTCTTTTCCTTCTACTAACAGTTTCTTTTAGAGACCAGAGCTTTTTAATTTTCCTAAAGTCAAGTTTATCAATATTTATTTTATGAATCATACTTTTATTGTACCTAAAAAGTCACTGCTAAATACAAGGTTATTTAGTTTTTATTATATGCTGTCCTCTGGGACTTTCATAGATTTGTGTTTTACAAAATTCGATCCATTTTAAGTTTATTTTTCTGAAGGTGGTAAGGTCTGCCGCTAATTTTTTTTTGTTTTTTAACATGTCAATGTCTAGTTGTTACAACTCTGTTTCTTGAAACAAAAATGATTATCTTTTCTCTCTTGTAATGCTCAGAGATGAGTTGACTGCTATCTGCATGTCTAGATGAGACTCCCTATTCTGCTCTACTGACATATTTGTTCTTTCCTCAACACCTGTTGTAGTTTTATAGAAGGTCTTGAGGCTGCATAACGTCAGTCATTCAATTCTGTTCTTCTCTTTCAATGTGGTGTCAGCTATTCTAATTCTTTTTCTATATAACCTTAGAATTAATTTTTAAATGTTCACAAAAATTACTGGGGTTCTGATTGGGACTGCCTTGAATCCAGAGATAAAATTGGGAAAAGGAAAAACATATTGATCATTTTGTCAGAGTTTTGACAATTGAGTCTTTCTCTTTATGAACGTGGGTTAACCATCTGTTTATTTTGTTCTTTATTTCGACGGGGTTGTGTGCTTTGCTTCATATAGGTCTTAAATGTATTTCCTTATATTTATACCCACTTATTTCTTTTTGTTGCGTGACTGGAGACGCGAACAATCACCAGCTTTGCTGTGGGTGTAAACTCACTCCATAATTATTAAGTCGAGAAACAGACTATATACTGTGGGGTGGCATATAGCAAAAATCTTTATTCCAGGTTTTGGTTTTATACTTTTCCAGTCACGTACACACTTAATCTATTAACCTATCAGTTTCATCATTATCTGATCTTATTTTTTACATATCAATGCAATCACCTTTGTAGTAAATCTCTTCTTCTAAACAGTGACTAATTTCAGAGCAGGTATCTAAAGGGAGATCACAACAAAAGTAGCCACAGGGGAATTGAGTATCTTCAAGCATTCACTCGGTTTACTCAGTCTGAAGTAATGGCTGTGTCCTTCCTTCAGGGCAGAGTACCTATAGACTTCCTAGACTTCCGACAATATGTTGTTAACATATGTCAACCCTCTGGCCCGTTTCTCTGAGGAAGGGCGACATGCCCTTGGATCTCAGGCTTCACGGGGTGTAAAGCTTCAGAGACAAGACCTAAGGAATTTTACAACTCCCAAAAAGCCTAACTCTGCGAGTAACCCGGGGGTGGGGTGGGGGGGGGTCCAGATCTCTTAAGCCTCTGGACGAAAAGCAAGTCCTGTTAAACTCACACTGAATTTACTTCGTGTGCTTGATGTAGGATTTGTTTACCTTTAAATATTATCCTACAACTAATATATACAAATCAGAAAGTGTGAAAAGAGGATACTCTGTAAATATTAATCAAAAGAAAGTTGGTATAAGTACACTAATATAAAACCAAGAAGATATCAAGAAGAGAAGTATTATTACCAATAAATAGGTATAGCTGATAGGAAGAGATTAAATCTAGTGTAATATAAATGCATATGCACCTAATAACATCCACACAAAATATATAAATCACAAACTGACCAAACTAAAAGGAGAAACATAAAAGTACACATTCATAACTTGAGAAAAATTCATATATCCTACCAAGTGATAGACCAAAAAAGAAACACAAAGAGTAAGATACATTTTTAAACAGACTAATTAAGCAACATGACATAATTGGTATATATACACAGCATTATACCAAACAACTTTGGAACACATATGCTTTACAAATGCTCCTGGTATATTTAACAACATAAATCATGAAGCAAGAAAATCTCTTCTGACCACAGTAGACGTAAGTTAGAAACCAAAAACCAGGAGAAACTAGATTATGCCTAAACGTTTATAAATTAAGCATCGTTTTTTAAATTACCCAACAGTCAGAAGAAATAAGGCAAATTCAGAATATTTTGAACTGAACAATTATGAAAACATAGGCATTCAAATTTGGATAGTGGTTACAGAGAAATTTATAAAATAAAATGTAAACTAAAAAGAAAAAAACTGAAAACATTAGGCAATCATCTTCTAGTAAAAAAACTAGTAACAACAAAAACATCAAATAAAATGAAAAAAATCAAATTAAATGCAAAAACAAGTAGAAGACAAAAAAATCAAATTAAATGCAAAAACAAGTAGAAGAAATGTTAAAGTGCAAAGAAAAATACGACAAAACAAAAAACAAAAAATATGGCTTTTTTGAAAAGTTTAATAAAATTGATGAACAGCAAGATTAATTACAAAAAAAATGAGAAAAACAATTAAAATTTTCTGGAATTAAAAAGGGACATCATTCATATTTGTTAAAGGTAATGCTCAATATGATGAGATTTCAATTATTAATATTTATGCACCCAACTAGAATGTGCCTCAATTTATAAGAGAAACTCTAACAGATATGAGCAAGTTGATTTCCTCCAGCTCCTTAATAGTCGTATTCTTTAATAGTTGGATAGATCCTCCAATAAGAAGCTGAGCAAAGAAATTTTAGATTTAACATAACCATTCAACATTTGTATTTAACAGACATCTACAGAACATTTCATCCTAACAAAACTAAGTATATATTCTTCTCATCAGGCCACAGAACATACTCCAAAATCGATCATATCTTAGGTCACAAATTTAACCTCAGTAAATTTAAAAGAATAGAAATTATTCCTAGCATCTTCTCAGACCACCATGGAATAAAAGTTGAATTCGATTGGATTAAAGATGGCGGCTGAGTAACAGCTTCTCTGCAACTGCACTGGGGACAAGACTCCAGACATCTCTGGCCGGTGGGATCTGCCTATGATCATCCCTTTGAGGATACAGGGAGCCAGCAAGGAACTTCTGGACCCCAGGAGGAGGACAAAAACAGTGGAAAACTGGCAAGTGGCTGCGTGTGTTCGATCAACCTAATCACGC
>CAUYPK010040966.1:0-13097 GCA_963574355.1 Loris lydekkerianus
AATTCTAGCAAACAGAATTCAATGATATTTCAAAAAAAAATTATATACTACAATCAAGTTGGTTTTATCCCAGGGTTACAAGGTTGGGTCAACATATGTAAATCTATAAATATAATACATCACATAAATAAAGCAAAAAAACAAAGACCATATGAGCCTCTCAATTGATGCAGAAAAAACTTTTGATAATATCCAGCATACTTTCATGATTAGAACACTTAAGAAAATAGGCTTAGATGGGACATTTCTAAAACTGATAGAGGCCATCTACAGCAAACTCACAGCTAATGTTGGACGGAGCAAAACTGAAAGATTACCATTCAGTTCTGGAACCAGACAAGGATGCCCACTGTCTCCACTGCTATTTAACATAGTGTTGGAAGTCCTAGCCATCACAATCAGGCAAGAGAAGGAGATCAAAGGAATGCAAATGGGGCAGAGGACCCACAGGTTGAGAACTGATGTTTTAGGCAGTATGGACATTTTGACAAGGTTGATTCTTCCCAGCCACGAGTGTGGTGTGTTTTTCCATTTGTTAACATCTTCAGTTATTTCTTTTCTCAGAGTTTCTCTCAAACTCTTCCTCTTCTCAGATGACATGATCAGAGAGAGCAGCATAAACAGAAGAATGCAGATTTACAGCATTTCCAGGCTCCAGTTTATTCCATACCTCCAGCACTGCTGGTAAAAATGATAAACTTTTGGCTAACCTAACCAGAAACAATATGTATTTCCTCACTACTTCTAAGGACAATTCCTGTTCTCTCAAACCCTCCCTCTTCATAGATGACATGATCTTATACCTGGAATACCCCAGGGACTCAACTACAAAGCTCTTAGAAGTAATCAAGAAATACAGCCGTGTCTCAGAATACAAAATAAGTATTATAAATCAGTAACTGTTATATATGTCAATAATAGTCAAGCTGAAAATATAGTCAAAGACTCTATTCCCTTTACAGTAGTGCCAAAGAAGATGAAATACCTTGGAATTTATCTAACAAAGGATGTGAAAGATCTCTAAAATGATAATTAGAAAACTCTGAAAAAAACTGAAGATGTTAACAAATGGAAAAACAGACCACGCTTGCAGCTGGGAAGAATCAACATTGTCAAAATGTCCATACTACCTAAAACAACGGTTCTCAACCTGTAGGCTGTGACCCCTTTGGACTGTATTAAAGGTTTATGGCATTAGGAAGGTTGAGAACAACTGACCCTAAAGCAATCTACAGATTTAATGCAATTCCTATCAAACCACTAATGTCATATTTTTAAAAAGTTGAAAAAATAGTGGTTGGTTTTATATGGAATCAGGAGAAACCTCATATAGCCAATATATTACTTAGAAATAAAAAAAAAAAATCAGAAGAAATTTCAGATTTACCAGATTTCAGGTTATATTACAAATCTATAGTGATCAAAACAGCATAGTACTGGCACAAAAATACAGATGCAGATATATGGAACAGAATAGAGAATCTAGAGATGAAACAGCACATATCTTCATTTGATTTTTAATAAGGGTAACAAAAACATATATTGGGAAAACAATTCCTTATTTACCAAATGGTGCTGGGAGAATTGACTAGTGTCCTTTAGAAGCCTAAAACTGGAGTGTCACCTTTCACCACTAACAAAAATTGTTTTTCCTTGGATAAAAGATTTGAACTTGAGATGTGAAACAATAAAAATACTAGAGGGACTGCAGGGAAAATGCTTGAAGATATTGGTTTGGGGAAATATTGTATGAGGAAGACCCCCCCCCCCCACAATTGAAACAACACCAAAAAATATACTACTGGGATCTGATCAAGCTAAAATCTTCTCCACAGCTAAGGGCACTACAAGTACAGCAAACAGACAGCCTTCAGAATGGGAAAAGTTTTTAACAGGTTATGATTCCAACAAAGGTCTGATAACTGGAATCTACACAGCACTCATATTAGTCAATAAGAAAAGAACAAACAACCCCGTTTCTTTGTGGGCAACAGAAGCGAACAGAAACTTTTCTGAAGATGACAGATGAAAGGCCAACAAACACATTAAAAAATGCTGATGGTCTTTAAACATCAAAGAAATGCAAATCAAAACCACTTTAAGATATCATCTAACTCCAATAAGATTAGCCCACATCACAATATCCTCAAACTGCAGATGTTTGCATGGATGTAGAGAGAAGGGAACACTTCTCTCTGGTACTGGTGGGATTGTGGTTGACCCTTCCCCCGACCCCATTAGATCCTGTAGGAATCTAGGATTCTCTAGGAAATAAAAGTTGGCCTACCATTAGATCCTGTAATTCCATTACTAGGTATCTACCCAGATGAACAGAAATAATTTTACTAGAAAGACATTTACACAAGAATGTTTATTGCAGCCCAATTCATAATGCCATAATGGACAAGTTGTGGAAGCACCCCAGATGCCCATCAGCTCATGAATGGATGAAAAAATTGTGGTATATGTGTACAGTGGAATACCAAGCAGCCATAAAAAGATGGAGACTTTACATCTTTTATGTTTACCTGGATGGAGATGGAATATATTCTTCACAATAAAATATCTCAGGAATGAAAAAACAGTATCTGATATACTCAATACTATTATGAAAACAATATATAATTACTTACACTGTCATACAAATGCTAAAACAGAAACATAATCCAGAACAAAGGAGAGCAGGGGGGAGGGCAAGTGGATGGAGGGTATTTGGTGGGACCTTACCTAATGTGCACAATGGAGGGATGAATTTCAAAACAACTAGGAGTATATTATAAATGTTTTACCACAAAAACTAAGTAAATGAGGTGATGGCTATGTTAATCAGTTAGATTTAAGCATTCCACTTAAGCATTTGAATGAATATTCAAATCATCACACTGTACCCCATAAATGTATACAGTTATGATTAAATAAAAATTAAGTTACAAATAAAAAATAAAAAATAAATAAAAGATGCCCTATATCATGAAAGTGCCATGAAGAAACAACACTCTTAACAAGGAATGGAAAGAGGGAAGGTGATTGATGAAATCTCACCTAATGTGCCCAATGCAAGGGTGTATTGCAAAATAAATAAGTGTAAATTTTATTTATTTATTTATTTATGTATTATTATTTGAGATTCGTTGGGGGTACAAAGAATTAGATTATACTAATTGCAGTTGTTAGGTAAAGTCCTTCTTGGAATTATGTTTCACCACCAAGTGGTGTGCCATGCACCATGACCCGCCCACCCTCCTTCCCTTTTCTGTCCTTGATCCCTCATTCCCCTACCCCCCACCTTGTATTAGACCATCTACTGCCTTCATATTAGAATTGAGTACATTGGAGTCTTGCTTCTCCATTATTGTGATGGTTTACTGAGAAGAATGTGATCCATCTTTATCTAGGTTATCACAAAAGATGTAAAGTGTCCATTTTTTAAATGACTGAATAGTATTCCATGGTATACATATACCACAGCATGTTAATCCATTCCTGGGCTGGTGGCTTTTAGGTTGTTTCCACATTTTGGTGATTGTAAATTGAGCTGCAATAAACAGTCTAGTGTAATTGTCCTTATGATAAAAGGATTTTTTTTCTTCAGGGTAGATGCCTTATAATGGGATTGCAGGATCAACTGGGAGGTATAATTTGAGTTTTTGAGGATTCTCCATACTTCCTTAGAAAAAGGTTGTATGAGTTTGCAGTCCCATCAGGAGTCAAAAGTATTCGGTTCTCTTCACATCCATGCCAGCTTCTGCAGCTTTGAGACTTTGTAATATAAGCCAGTCTCACTAGGTTAGGTGATATCTCAGGGTAGTTTTGATTTGCATTACTCTGATGGACAGGCATAATGAGCGTTTTTTTCAAAAGTTTGTTAGCTATTTGTCTGTCTTCATCAGAGAAGGTTCTGTTCATATCTCTTCTCCAGAGGTAGATGGGATTGTTTATTCTTTTCTGTTTATTAATTTGAATTCTCTGTAGATTCTAGTTACCAATCCTTTGTCAGATTGATACCCTGAAAATATTTTTTCCAATTATGAAGGTTGTCTTTTTGCTTTACTTGTTGTGTTCTTACCTGTGAAGAAGATTTTAAGCTTAATAAGTCCCATTTGTTAATTTTTGTTGTTCTTGCAATGGCCACTAAAGTCTTTGTCATAAAATCTTTCCTTAGTCCAACAAACAAGAGTTTTCTCCACATTGTCTTCTAACACCTTTTTCTCTTTGTGTCTTAGATTTAAGACTCTTATCCATCAGTCAATTTTTTTAATAGGAGAAAGGTGTGGGTTGAATTTCAGTCTTTTACATGAGGTTATCCAGTTCTCCCAGAACCATTTGTTGAATAGGGATTCTTTCCTCCAGCATGTGCTTTTGGTTTTTTTTATCAAAGATCAGAAGGCAGGTAGAGAGTGCTTTTCTCTCTTGGTTTTCTATTACATTCCCTATGTCTATGTCTCCATTTTTGTGCCAATACCATGCTTTTTTGATTACTGTGGGCTTGTAATATAGCATGAAATTTGCTAAGATGATGAATCTGACTTCGTTTTTATTACTAAGAACAGCCTTAGCTATACGTTTTTCCTTCTGGTTCCATACAAAACAAAGTACTAATTTTTTTTCCAGTTTTTCAAAATATGATTTTGTTATTTTATTGTGAATTTCATTGAATCTATAGATTGCTATGGGTAGAATAGACATTTTAATATTGTTGCTTTTTCCCAGCCAATAGCATAGTATGTTCTTCTATTTGTTAGTGTTTTCTGCAATTTCTTTTCTTAAGGTTTTATAATTCTCTTTGAAAAGATCTTTTTCTTTTGTCAGGTATCTTCCAAAGTATTTACTTTTCTTTGAAGCTACTTTGAAAGGAATTGTGTTCTTGATTTGCTTCTCAACTTGGCTGTTATTGGAATGTACAAAGGCTATTCATTTGTGGATATTGATTTTATATCCTGAGACATTACTGTATTTCCTGATGACTTCCATGAATTTTGTAGTATAGTCTCTGGGGTTTTCTAAGTATGAAATGATATCAGTAGCAAAGAGAGAGAGTTTGACGTCTTTGACTCCTATTTGGATGCCATTTATATCCTTCTTTTTCCTGATTGCATTGGCTATAACTTCCAGAACCATGTTGAATAATAGTGGCAATAGAGGACAACACTGTCTGGTTTCAGTCCTAAGTGGAAAAGCTTTCAGTTTTATTCCATTCAATATGATGATAGCTGTGGGTATGTCATAGATGGCTTCAATCAGCTTAAGAAATGTGCCACCTATGCCTATTTTCTTAAGTGTTCCTGTTAGAAAATGTTGCTGAATTTTGTCAAGTGCTTTCTCTGCATCGATTGAGAGGATCATATGGTATTTGCTTTTCCTCCTATTGATATGATGTATTACATTTATGTATTTGCATATATTAAACCAATCTTGCATCCCTCAGATGAAACCTACTTGATCATGATGAATAATTTTTGTTGTTGTTGTTGTGTAGTTATAATCTATTGCCTAAGACTTTGTTTAGTATTTTTGCATCAATATTCATTAGTGAAATTGGTCAGTAGTTCTTCACTTTAGTTAGGTCCTTTCCTAGTTTTTGAATAAGGATGATGTTTGCTTCATAGAATTCATTAGGGAAGGTTCCTTCCTTCTCAGTGTTTTGGAATAGATTCTTCAGTATACATACAAGCTCATATTTGAAAGTGTGATAGAATTTTCATGTGAAGCCATCTGGTTCTGGGCTTTTTGTTGTTGTTGGAAGCTTTTTTATTGTTTCCGTAATCTCAGTGCTTGATATTGGTCTGTTCAAGAGATTTATTTCTTCTTCGTTAAATCTAGGAAGATGGTGTGATTTCAGGCATTGGTCCATTTCCTCCAGATTGTCAAATTTCTGGGCATAAGGTTTTTGGTAGTTATCAGAAATATCTCCTATATTTATGTGGTATCAATTGTTATTTCCCCCTTTTCATTTCTGTTTGAGGTTATTAAAGATTTTACTTTTCTCTTTCTGGTTAGTGTGGCCATTGGTTTATTGATTTTATTTATCTTTTCAAACCAACTTTTTGTTTCATTAATTTTCGAAATTATTCTTTTATTTTCAATTATTTATTTCTTATTTAATTTTGTATATTTCTTTTCTTTTGCTAGGTTTGCGGTTGGATTAATCTTCCTTTTTCATTTCTTTAAGATGATTCATTAGGTTATTGATGTGCTCTCTGTTTTTCAGATGTAGGCATTTAAGGCAAGCAATTTCCCTCTTAAGACTGCTTCTGCAGTGTCCCACAAGTTTTGGAAGCTTGTGTCTTCATTATTGCTATGCTCAAGGAAGTTAATTATTTCCTTTGTTGTCTCTTCCTTGACCTAACTATCATTCAGTGTAAGATTGTTTAATTTCCATGCCTTTGTAGGGGGATGACAATTTTGGTTGGAGCTGAGTTCCATCTTCATTGCCTTGTGGTCTGAGTAGGTAGAAGGTAAAATTGCAATTGTTTTGATTTTGTTGAGTTTTGATTTGTGTCCTTAGATGTGAACTATTTTGGAGAATGTTTTATGGACTGAGCTAAAGTATATTCTTTAGCTTTGAGATGGAATGTTCTGTATATATCTCTCAAGCACAGTTGTTGTAGAGTCACATTTAAGTTCCTTGTATCTTTGTTTAGCTTCTGTTTAGAGGGTCTGTTCTGCTCTGTAAGAGGAGTATTAAATTCCCCTGCTATTATGGTGTTATGGGATAACATAGTGGTCAAACTAATTAAGATTTGGTTCAAGAATCTGGGAGCATTTAAGTTGGTTGCATAAATATTTAGAATTGAAATGTCTTCTTGTTGTATTGCTCCCTTTACCAATATGAAGTGTCCATCTTTGTCTTATTTGAATTTTGTGCTTTAAATAAACTTTTATCTGAAAGTATGATTTCAACTACTCTTTTCTTCTGATTTCCATTTGCCTGAACTATTCTCTTCCATCACTTAACCCTTATTCTTACGTTGTCATTTGAGGATATGTGTGATTCCTGAAGATATGAGAAGAATGGCTTATGCTTTTTTTTTTTTCTTTTTTTTTTTGGTTGTTGTTGTTGTTGTTGTTGCAGTTTTTGGCCCCGGGGCCAGGTTTGAACCCACTGCCTCCAGTATATAGGGCCAGTGTCCTACTCCTTGAGCCAAAAGCACTGCTGAGCTTATGCTGTTTGTATCCAATCAGCCAGTGTATACATCTTCAGTGGAGGAACTCAAGTCATTAACATTTATTGAGATAACTGATAAGTATGATAGAATCTTAGTCATCTTATTTTGTGAAAATTTACTTAGTTTTATTTTTTGCATCATTTTTGGAAGCTAGGTTTTGTCCTTTGTTTTCTGGGTATTTACTTTGCTGATGGTCCATTGTGATGTTCAATGTGTAGAATATGTCTATTTCCTGTAGAGCTGGTAATAGAGTTCCTCAATTTTCACATATCAGTAAAGGATTTGATTTCTTCATCAGTTTTATAGCTTAGCTTAACAGGATATAGAATTCTGGGCTAAAAATTCTTTTGCTTAAGTAATTAAAGTTAGATGACCATTGTCTTCTAGTTTCAAAAGTTTCATTTGAGAAGTCTGCGGTCACCCTGGTGGATTTGCCCCTGTAGATCAATTGGAGCTTACTCTTGACAACTTACAGTATTTTCTCTTTTGTCTTGACTTTGGACAGGTTCATAACAATGTGTCTTGGGGAAGCTCTCTTTGACTTGAGGTAACCTAGGGTCTGATATCCCTCTGAAAAGAGTGTGTCAGAATCTTTGGTGATATTTGGAAAATTTTCATTTATGATATCCTCTAATAGGGCTTCAATTCCACTGGGGCATTCTTCTTCCCCTTCTGGGATACCTATAATTCCTATGCTTGAATGCTTCATTAAGTCCCATAATTCTGTCAGTGAAGTATGCTTTCTTTTTTTTTCTCTGTCTCTTTAATTGCCTAAGTTAGCTCAAGAGCTTTATCCTCTACCTATGAGATTCTTTCTTCTGCATTGTCTAATTTGTTATTGACACTTTCTACTGCATATTTAAGTTCCCTAACTGACTGCCTCAATTCCTTAATCTCTGTTATATCCATTCTATATTCTTCATATCGTTCATCTCTTATTTGATGCTGGTTTTGGATTTCCTTTTGGTTATTTTCCACTGTCTCAGAAGTTTGCTTCATTATTTTTATCATCCATATTTTAAATTCCTGTTCTGTCATTTCTATCATTTCTTTATAGGTGGAATCCTTTGTAGTAGCTACCTCATGGTCCCTTGGGGGGGGGGGGGTGTTGCTCTCTTCTGTTTTTTCATATTGCCAGGATTTTTCTGCTGTTTCTTCCTCATGAGTATTTTCTTTTTGTCTGTTTCCTTATCCTATTTTTCCCTTTCACTTCCTCTTGCTCTTTAAGTTACCATGCCTCTGATCTAAAGGACAAGAACAGTGAAGAGCAAGAAGAGAAAAAAGATAAAGAGGAAAGAGAAAGCAAAGGGGGCGAGTAAAAGGGAAGATTAACAAAAAGAGGAGATGAACAGAAAGAGAGAGATAGGAGAATAGTGGTGTAGTACAGTAGCGTGCTTTGATTCACACCCACAAATCTCAACCTCTTGGGGGGCTGGGTTGGGTGGGTCCCTTGATGTCTGCAGCTCTTTGCCTGCTTGATCAGACACAAGACCCCACCTCCACCAAATACGAAGAAAAACAAAAATACTATAAATCAAACCAAACTAACCAAACATAAAACCTTAAGGGAAGGTAAAATTGGGGGAGAAAGCAAATAATAGGGACAGAAAAACTAGCAAAAATGAAGCTCTTATTATTAAAGAAGTCAGCAATGAAAAAAGTATATTTAAACTAGAAAAACAAAGAAAAAAGAAAAAGCTAGGAGGGAAAAGGCAGAAAATTTTTTAAAAAGAAAAAAAAAACCCTATATATATTTAGTCTGGGCAACAGCTGATCTTCTGGGGTATGAAATGCTAATCACAATCCTGATACAATAGGATACAATGGACACTGGAAGCCTCTGCTGCCTTCTCTGCCCTCCCAACAGGGTTGGGAGCCTGAATCTCTCGTCAGCCTGCTTAATAAGACACACCTCAATCTTTCTAAACCGTGTCCCTTCGTTAAGCAGTGTCTTTCGCAGGAAAATGTTTGTTGTGAAGATCTCTTCAGGATTGCCTACCTGCTTATCAGATGTGCCAGAACCATCCTCGCTTGCCCTAAGGGCCAAGCCTGTGCCGCACCTCTCCCATGGTGACTGTGCCCATCCTGCAGCTGAACAACAAAAGCTCTTCTCTGCCCAGCAGCTCAGTCCCAGCCTCTGGGCACTGCTCAAAGTCACTTGCTCTCTCACCCAAGGTCTCCCAAGGTAACTCAACCAAGTGCCCAAGTCCAAAACAAAACAAAACAAACAATAACAACAACAACAACAACAACAACAACAACAAAATGCAGGGAAGGCCCTCCCTGTTTGCAAACTCTTGCTGCTGCTGTAGCTGCTGCCATAGCAGCCATCACAGCAGCCCAGCCTCTGACCCACGGCAAACACTTGCTGCTTCTGCACTGATTTTGTCCTTCTCTTGGGGTCCTGAAGTCTCTGTCTCCTGTGCCCTCCAAGGGATGTTTCTGGGTATAGCCTACAAGCCAGAGGTGCCTGGAGTCTTGTGCCCCCAATCTCACCACTCCTGGATGGAAAGAAGCTGTCTCTCATCTGACATCTTACTCCGCCCCCCTTAAGAGTAAATTTTAAATGTCTTACCACAAAAAACTGAGGTGATGACTAAGTTAATTTAAGCATTCCACTTTGCATATTAAATCATCACATTGTACCCCAAAAATGTATCAGCTATGACTTTAATTAAAAATTTATTTAAAAAAGAATAAATTGGTTGGTGAAAATAATGTTTTACATGTGTTCTTTTCCCTCTGTATGTCTCCTCATTATTCCTGAAACACTCCTACTATCAGCAATGCATGCCAGGTTGAAGCAAAAATCAAATTTACAAACGGCTTAAGGAACATAAGAAAATTAAGAAGAAAGCTATTTAACATCATGCCCCATCGAGGGGCCCAGGGCAGGCAGATTTATCTCTGAGTCCTCATTTTAAAAGGATGGGGATTTCCTCAAATGTATTATAGGTTGTTTAGTGCATAGCTTTCAATGTGTTCCCAGCAGAGGGAGCTAGAGATTGTCATCAGATAAAGGGATTGCTAGGATTTTTGGATGAAGTTTTAGCCTGAGATGTTTTTGTTGCATTTGTTGACATTTATTTAAAGACTTCACCGGAGGTTGTGAACATCACAGCTGAAGACTGGTGTTGTTGTTAAATACATTTAATTCATCAGCATACACTGTTTCCATAGTTGCGTTTTTCTTTTTACAGAACTTATTATCTTTATGGGCTATGAATGTTAATATTTAATTTTATCCACTTTGTAATAAGGGTGGAATCATCAGAAAGATCTTTTTCTCTGGTATTATCCAATGCTTTTATTAATAATTTCCCTCAAAGATCTGTCTGCAACTTTTAACTTTGTTTATTGGATTTTTACCTAGAAAATAAATTTTAAGAAGTTGTGGGTTGCAATACAACATGCTCTCTTTTCTTTCTGTGGCAGGTTGTATTTTCTAAATATAGCAGGAACAATCTCCTTGTACCGCATGCTCTTCCAAGTGTGATCTTGCCTCTCTCTTGGGCTCTAAAATCAGGGTTGACTGGCTTCTGTTGCAACCAACAAAATATGGTAAAAGGTATCTGTGTGAATTCCAGGCTGTCAGAAAAAGCCATACAGCTTCTACTTGAATTTCTCAAGTTGTCAGCTGCGGAGTGATGTATCATTGCCACGCAGGAGGACACGTGTAGGTGCTAGCTGATGTCATAGGCTCTCCCTTGTGAAGGAATCACCAGGACCAGCCTTCTGCCAAGTGAGTTCCCTGGGCGGTATCAGCACTCAAGATGAGCAGAACAAAAGCAGGATGTTTCCACCTGAACTCCTGAACACTGGGGCCATGAGTGTGAACAAGAGCTGGATGTTTCACAAGACTAAGTTTGGGGTGGTTACACAACAGTAGAAAGTGGAAATGTTTGCTCATAAAATCAGTGAAGGATTTTAAATAACGATGCCTGTTAAGCTTTGTTGGAAGGTATGTTGGCTCAGCTTTGATGAAAAATAATCTCACAATGTGTTAAAGGTCTTAAAACGTGCAGACTTTTTGACTCCATGCAACTGTCCTAAGGATAAGATTGAGTATGCAGATAAATAATGTGCAAAATATTAATGCCTGCATTACTTATAATTACTTATAATGATGATAATTGCATATAAACTATTCAACAGTAAGTAAATTGTTCAATAATTTCATTCAATGAATGTATAAATTAATTTATACTGAGTTAGAGTTTTTAATAACACATATATGAATGAGAGTCCAAGCATGAAACAGAAGCTACTCTGAGCATTTAAACACATGTGAGACAGACGGGAATCTATGCAGAGAGTTAGCTTCACTGGTAACGTAGCAGCTAGAAGACAAACCAGATGCAGAGACCTGAAATTACCAGGAGAGGGGTGACCTAGCAGAGATCAGGCACAGCAGGCCTTCCAGGAGAATTTGGAGGCATAGAGGACACTGACACTCCAGGGTTTTTCATCTACGACAGGGGGAGAGAGAGAAAGAAAAGATTAGCCCTGGATTCTCCCTGCTCTTGCCCTGCAGTCAAACCCAGTTAGACCTAGGAGACAAGCAAATGCAAATGTTGAAGTAAGGCCCTTGGAGTGCATAGTAAGGCAGCAGAAGGGAAGCATTGGTGTGAGGTCAGATGGTCTAAGACTAGCGTGACAGCAGCGGGGCTGCAGAAGGGTGGAATGCTTGCTGGAAACATCAGCGGTGGCAAACACAGCTGATTTGAGCACCTGACTTCAAATGGTGGACTATGTGAAAGCGGTTTAACTCTGAGGAAATTTTGACTATACAATTATGACTGTAAAAATCTTAAGAGAATCAACAATATTCACAAATTTTCTTTGGTAAAGCAAAATTTCAATAGTAATTTCATGGGTTGATGGCTTATGTCTATACTCCTACCATTCTGGGAGGCCGAGGTGGGTGAATCAAATGAGCTGAGGAGTTCTAGATAAGCCTGAAAAAGAGTGAGACCCTGCCTCTAAAAATAGCAGGGCATTGTGGTGGGCACCTGTAGTCCCAGCTACTCGGGAGGCTGAGGCAAGAGGATGGATTGAGTCTGAGAGTTTGAGGTTGCTGTGAGCTGTGATGCCATAGCTCTCTACCCAGGGCAACAAAGTGAGACTCTGACTTAACAATAACAACGAAAAAATAATTTCACTGGATCAATTAATTTTTAGTCAATTCTCTTTGCAACATCTATCCCATTTTAATTTTCTTAAATTTGTGATTGGCACATAATAATTGCTATATTTATAGGGTATGTGGTGTTTCAATACATGTATACATTGTGTGATGATCAAATAAGGATCCAATCTTAGCAAATTTATGACCTTAAAATTTATCATTTTTAAAAAACCTCTCTTCTAGCTGTGGTGCGATATACAATATTTTTAACTCTAGCAATCCTACTAAGCAACGTAATACCCGAACTTCTTCCTTCTATCTCAGTATAACTTTGTACCTACTGAGTGATCCCTGCTCAATTCCCCCTTCCCTCTCCATCTTCTGGCAATCACTTTCCTACTCCCTGTTTCCATGAGAACAGCTTTATAGACTCCTCAGGTGAGTGACATCCTACACGATTTGTCTTTCTGTGCCTGGACTGTGTCACTCTCAGTGACTGCCTCCTACTTCAGGTGGCCCTAGTTCCTAGAGGCCACCCCTTACTCCTTGAGGTTCCTTTCCATTCCTATAGGTTGCTCCCCAATCCGAGAGGCTGCCACCTAACCTGAGAGACGGTTCTCTCACCTCTGACCCTCGAGTCTACCCTCTATTCCTAGGGCCCCCCCCCCCCCCCCCCACAAAAAAAAAGAACAATAATACAAAAACAAACAAAAATAAAAATACATATAAAAAAAAAAAAAAAAAAAAAAAAAAAAAAAAAAAAAAAAAAAAAAAAAAAAAAAAAAAAAAAAAAAAAAAAAAAA